>OX596075.1:12269804-12526223 GCA_951394005.1 Protophormia terraenovae | reverse complement strand
TCGCCAGCTTTACATAATAATGCTAATGTTAATAACAATAATGCCACCAATACCACCCACCCCACCGCAAGTCATTGTTTATAAAACAACTACAGCCGCGTCCGCCGAGTCGCCATCGTTACGTCGTAGCGCTCATGTTGCAAACGCTGGTTCGCCTGCAACATCTTCGAATACAGTTGCCTATTCTTCTGTGATACAAAGTACTTTGCAACAACAGCAATTGCAGCAACAACATCAACAGCAGCAGCAGCAGCATCAATTAAATATGTGGAAAATTGAAGATGCTGCTGGTCAAGATGAAGATGTTAAAAATGTTTTACAATTACAGGTTAAACAAGAACATCAAAATTTAGATTATCATACTGCAGCAGGTATAATTGGTACAGGCGGTGGCAATGTTGTTATGAGTGATAATCTTATATTTAATTTACCACCCGGTTTAGAGATTAAGCAAACTGGTATTAATATTTGTAATACAAACAATAATAATAATTCCCAACATTCGCCTACCGTCTTACAACATACTCAACACCAGCAACAGCAACAGCAGCTTTTAGCCCAGCAACAACATCAACAAAATTTATATAATGAACAAAAGCTGCAACAACAGCAGCAACAGCAACCAGATAATAAACGTCGTCAGCATATGATTGCTAATATGTTAATGTCTCCCTCCCATACCACCAACACCACCAACAACAACAATAATAATAACAATAATAATTCTACGTCTTCGTCGTCTTCCACCATCATACTTCGGCCACGTCACAGATTCAAATAAATTCTAAGGTTTGTATTTTATATTATTTTTTAATTTTTCAAAATAAAACAAAAATTTTGTTTTAATTTTTATTTTTTTCAAATTTTATTTTTTTCTTAAATATTTTGGTTTTAAATTTTTATATTTTTTTTATTTATTTATTATTTGGCTACATCATTTTTCATTTAATTTTAATATAAGGGTCTAGATTAAGTAACACAAAACATAAAAAAATATTAGATATTAGTTTAAATGTTTCTCTATATAAATTTTTAATTTGTGTTACTGTATCACATCCCTTAAATGTTACAAATTTTAAAACAACAAAAATAAAGTTTCTTTAAAAACAATTTTATAAACAAAATTTGTAGTCAAAATAAATTTGTTGCCCTAACTTTTCTCACTGTAATAGTTCAAGAATAATATCAAAAATTTGTTTATCATATTTAAAAAAATAGAATGTGCTCTCTTTATAATAAATAAGAAAAAAGCTCCTCCTTGTAGTCTTAGAAATTCTTTAACATAATTATTTGTTTCTCTTTCATGAAGTTTATAGTCGTCACAAAACTATTTTACCTAAATTTATGTTTGAAATCTTATAAAAAAATGGCAGTGGAAATATATATGATAGACCTAATTAATTATATAATTTTTGTCATAAAATTAACTCATCCTTTAGCGCTTGCATTGTTCTTGCCTTATTGACGTACACTTTTTATTTTAAATATTCCCAAAGAAAGAAGTCCAACGTTGTCAAATAACATGATCGTGGCGGCCAATTAACATCGCCACGACGTCAGATAACATTGCCATTGAATTTTTCGAGCAAAAGGGCCGTTGTTTCGTTGGCTGTGTGGCAAGTGACACCATCCTGTTGGTACCACATATCGTCTAGGTCCATATTCTCAATTTTTGGCCACAAGAAATCCGTTATGATGTTCAATTGTTAGACACAACGACGAATCGAGGTTGACGGCTCTTCTGCCACACTATCGCGAACGACATCAATGTTTTCCCAGTTTACGAACTGGGTGAGCAAGCAATTGTGTGACTCACAATTAACATCGTGTGCATTAGATATGATATGAAGAGATATTAAAGTTATTTTTAGTCTTAGGTTTTTATACCAAACTAGCTAATACCCGGTGTGCTTCGCTAGCCCCTGAAATGAAATACATAGTAATTAAAGTATAAACAAATATACTAATTTTTGTATTTAATTTTTATGGGAGGGACCATACCCCCATAATCCGCTAATTTATTAGACAAATGTTTTCATGGATGTCAAAATTCTTTGTGCAAAATTTGAGCATTCCAACTCCAATAGTTTCCCAGATATACGAATTTTTGCATTTAATTCATATGGGAGGTACCATGACCCCTACTTCTATTCCGCCCATATTTTTCTTAAATATTAATATTGATACCAAAGTGGCTCCGACAAAATTTTAGAACTCTGTTATATTTTCTCAGATATAATAATTTAATATTTTCTTTATAGTGGAGGTGCCACGCCCACTATTGCTAGTGTACCAATTTTTGTCTAAAATATTTATAATGAAGCTAATGCTAGTTGTACAAAATTTGAGCTCTCTAACTTTTATAGTTTCCCAGATATAAAAATTTAGGTATTAACTTTATATGAGAGATGACACGCCCACTATTTCTTTTCCGCCCATTTTTGCATAAAATGTCCACATTGACACTTAAGTTTATTGTACAAAATTTGGGAAATGTATCTGTTATAGTTTCCTAAATTTAGGGCATTTGGTATTGGCAAGCAATATTAGGCGTGGGATGTGCCACACCCCCTATTGCTAGTTCCAGAATGTTCATATAGGTTTCAAAGTTGTTCGTGCAAAATTTGAGGACTCTAGTATTACCAATTTCCGAGATATACTACTTTTAATAGTTATTTAGTAAGTGGGCGTGGCACCTCGCCCACATGGAATTTCAAAATAAAAAGTAGCCTATTTTTCCTTCCAGGCATATAGGAACACACTGTGAAAATTTCAAGAAAATTGGTTTAGCCGTTTAGGCGGCTATAGACTTCAAACAAACATACATTAATTTTTATATATATAGATTAACTTTCTGTAGGCGCATTACAAATAAGAGGCTTGTGTAAATACGGTTACAAATTTTGCTGTTAAAAATACAACATTCTCTAAGAATTTAGTGCTATTTTCATGATGTTTTCTATATTCAAACGTTTCCTTTGTTCTGCCCATTACCCCAGGTGTAGTAAACTAGGGCATTTTTCCCAAGAAGAATTTAAGTTTAAAGTTTTGATATTTAAAATTAATGTTCCACCAAATTAAGAAAACTGAAAATGAAAATTCAAATTTTCATTAAAAAAAAATAGGAATTTTAAACTAAAATTGGAAATTTCATCAATAATCCGGAAAATTATAAATTTCACAAAAAATTTAAATTTTCATCCAAATATTCTAAATTTAACCAAAAATCCAAAATTTGGAATAAAAATGGAAATTTCTTGAATAAAATATTTTAAAATTCAAAATTTAAATAATAATACGAAATTTTACCGAAGTTTCTTCAATAATACGAAGTTTCATCTAATCCAAAGTTTTACCAAAAGTTCGAAATTTCACTAAATATTTTAAAATTTCACTAAACACTTAAATTCGAAAATTCACCAAAAATTCAAAATTTCATCAAAATTTTGAAATTTTATCAAAAATACAAAATTTCACTAAACATTTTAAAATTCACCAAAAATTTTAAAATTCTTGGACTAAATTGTTATTTTTTTCTTATAGTCCAAATGAGAGTGACGGGTAGTATTTAAATAATTTTACACATTAACAAGGTTACATCTTATTTCAGGAGAGGTTATATAATTATAATTATTAATAAAGGTTTTTCTCTATAAAAAACGCATATATTTCTACATTTTGTGCTAAGTATGTTAAAAAAATATATTTCTGTTTTTTTAATTAAAAGAAATTTTTATTAAAATCATTTTATGAATTCGACTTATATGCATTATATGTATATTAGACCATATGTATAAAAATTTGTATTATACAAAAGGAGGAGCTATTTTTTTTTTCTATAATAAAGTTAAAACCACAAAATTATTTCTCTGCACACAGATAATAATTTCTTAGCTTTTTCTTAACAAAATACATACAATATTTTTTTGTGAGCGCAATTTTAGTGTTTAGTATGCTTGTATATGAATAAAATAACTAACTACTTACTATTCCTTAATTTAAAATCAAAATAAAATATTAAAGAAAAATAAAATGAAAAAATTAAATGAAAAAAAAATGAAATAAAAATACACCAAAGAAAAATTTATTTAAAATATTTAAAATTATTTAAAAGATTTTTTTTTTCATATATACAATCATCTTCCTCTATTATGTGTAAAAAATTATTTATGTTTTGTTTATTTGTTGAAAGAAAATTAAAATATTTTGGTTTTTCTTGTACTGAAAAAGGGTTACGGTTTTTTTGACTATTTTTAAAATTGGAACTTAATTAAACAATATAACACTTATTATTAAAAACTTTAGTTATAAATACTACTTACAAAATCTTATAAAATAACACTTTACAACAATTAATATTTTTTTAGTTTTGTTGGTACTTTTACTTGTGTTTTTTTTTTTTTGATAAAATTCTCTCTCTGTTTCTCTAACCTATACTTGTGTCTTCTTTTCTTATTAACACTAATATTGTAATTTTACTACTTTTATCTTACTTACTGTATATATGTTTTTTTATTATAAATTTAAAATAATTAAAAAAAAATGTATTTAAAAGAAAAACTTATTTGAACCTGTGACGTTTCCAAAAATATATAAAACTTAAACTTATAAAAAGTATGTGATGTTGAGGAAGATGAGCGTAAGAAAATCGAAAAAAAGAAAAAATCATATAAATATATTTAAATATTGTAAAAAAATAAATATTTTTGTAAAAAATAAAAAAACAAGCTTAAGAAGAAATAAATAAATTTGAACAATTTATTTATGGAAGCTTAACACTTGCAAAATGTTTTTAGTGTTGAGTTTAAAGAGAAAAAACAAAAATAAAAAAATATTAATCAATATCTCTATTTATTGCAGGCCCAAGAGGAAAAACATCAGCAACAGTTGGTGGTAACAAAGTCGACAAAGACACCACGCAAGAGACAGCCAAAAAAGACGCTTATAACAAATGATTATGAATCGGAACAAAGTCCACAACAACAACAACAGCAAGAAACTTCAACGGCAAGTCATCATCAACAACAACAACAGCAGCAGCAACAGCATGTGCAACAACAACAGCAGCAGCAGCAACAACAACAATCGACTTACTATGATTTCAATAACAAATGGAATACTACGGTATTGAAAACGGAAAATAATACAACAACACCAGCGGTACAAGTGCCAGCTATAAATATACCAACATATGTAAATCCTCATACACAACAACATGCTCAACAACAGCAACAACAACAGCAGCAACAACAACAGCAACAGCAACAACAGCAGCAGCAGCAACAACAACAACAGCAGCAGCAACAACAGCAGCAGCAGCAGCAACAACAACAGCAAACAGTGGCACATCAACAACAGCAGCAAGTACCACAGCCAGCTCACATGCAATCATCACAAGCCCAATCACACTTGACTAATCTGACATCGTATTATCCAAATTTCACACAACAAATTGCCTCACAATATACGGCGTGCATGCAACAGACTGCTGCAGCTGCTGGAGCAATACAACATACACTCTACAATCTCAATCAACATCAGACAGCAGCTGCCACAGCCTCAACGGCATCGGCGTCGTCACATCAACAACAACAGCAGCAGCAACAACAACAAGAGGAACAACAACAGCAACAGGCAGCTCAGGAAGCTGCCTCCAATAAAGTCATTGTGCCGAATATTGAAGAGGAATTGGAATTCCTGTCGGACACAACACCCAAACAGGGCTATGCCAGTGCCAGTGAAACAGCCGCTGCTACGCGTAATACAAACTCTACAACAAAACCAACTAATATCGGTATTTATAATCCCAATAATGTGACTGGTGATGCCGGCACAAAAACTGGTGCAAAAACAAATTCATCAGCCGTTGGGGCTGCTGGCACCAATTCAAGTGCGTCTAATCATGCGGCTGCTGGAGGAGCAACAAATGCAGCTTCTTCGTCGACAACGTATGTGCCGCCCGAAAAGAAACCGGTGGTGGGAACATCGATAGGCGAAAAGAAGACGCAATTTATGGACAGCTATTTGAAGTTCTTGCAAGGTGATAGGGAGGAGGAGACGGCATCTACGGCGAAAGGCGGACGCAAAAATAATTATCAGAAATCGTCAGGTGGTGCCGGCGGTGGTGGTGGTGGTGGAGGAGGTGGTGGTGGAGGTGGAAAACGTAAACAACAACAGACTCAACCCACAGCGGAAGAGGCTGCTCTAGCAGCTGCTCATATTGCGGCCCTGGATGGTCAAGGTGGCCAAGCTGGTATGCTAACCGGAGATGATGGTCATCAGATTAAGATCTTATCACAGACACAAATTTTACCTAAAAAACGACCACATGCACAAATGCAGGCTGCTGCCGCAGCGGCCGCAGCAGCACAATCTTCAGCGTCCGGCTCAAATTCACATACAGGTACATCCGTTATTCAGCAACATCCCCAGCATACGGAACATCAGCAACAGCAACAACAGCAGCAGCAGCAACAACATGAGCAATCATTCCGTCCCTATGGACAACATCAACAGCAGCAGCAACAACAGCAGCAACATCATCAACAACAGCAACAGCAGCATCATCAACAGCAACAACAACAGCAGCAGCAACAATATTGTGCGCAATTAGGATTTGGCTCAACATCGGCAGTCGCTGCTGGCTCCTCCAGTCAAGGTATGTTGCTACTTGACCAACAAAATTCTACTAGCCGTAGTTCACTAAATGCTTTCAACAACTCTACTACAGCTCCACATCATAATTCCTCTTCCGCCGCCACTAGTGTACCACACAACAATCATCATCATTTTTTAAATTTTCTCTGGTCCTGGCGTTGAAAATATTTACACAATAATAACAATAACAATGATAATAATAAGAATTGTTAGAGACCAGTTACAATATGTATATGAAAGTAATAAACTTATAGTTCATTCTCGAAATGATGCGTCCGCTTATCGTTCTCTATATCTCTAAAAAAATTCTCATCTCTCTCTATATATATATATATATAAATATCGCCCTCACTCTCTATAAATATCTCTCTTAATCCTTAAATGCTCTCGTTATCTAAATAATCCCAGAGCAAGCATGCATGCATCTCTTAAAGAGTTCCACAAAACAAACAAAAAACAACAACAAAATAGTAAACAAAACGCATAAATTATAATATAAGAAGAGAATACATAAAACGTCTCGTTTCTCTTAATCAATCACTCCTTTGAAAAAAAGTAAAAAGTTTGTGTATAAAGTAATTAACACCATTTTATTTTTTTATAATTTTGACTTTGTTTCTTAATTTTTTTCTTATTTACTTTTTTGTACAAAAAGAAAATATTAAATTATATTTTAATTAATTGTTAAAATAACCACAAAAATCTAAAAAAAATACAAAAAAATAACGTTGGACAGAAAAAGTATTTTTTAAATTTTCACTAAAAGAAAATGATTTATAGTCAAGTAAATTACTAAAAAAAATAAATTAAAATGAAGTGAAAGAAAAACTTATATTTAAAAAAAGCAATCAAAAATAATAAAACTCTTCTATGTAAATGTTGTTTTTTATTGTCTTAAAATGGAATGAATGAATGGTTAAGGCTACAAAATATTTTCCTTTCAGCCGGAACACAATGATGATGATGAGTATATTTTATTGTAAATATATAAAGAAATTAAAACGATGGTGGTATGTTAGTGGCATAAGGAAATTTTGCGGAATATTGGAATTTTGCTGATGATGGTTTGGAGTATTGTTTATTAATTTTATAAATATTATTATTTTATATATTTTTATAATTATACACTTGTTTTTTATATTGAACTAATTAACTTAGCTCTGCTTGAATGTTATTTTTATGGAAGAAAGAAATTATTGAACTTCTATCTTTAAAATCTTTATTATCTTATTGAAATTTGTATGCTCTTTACAATTTTCCATATATTTTTAGAACATTTTGTAACAAAACAAAAAAAATAGTCGATATTATATTCTTGCTTTATCGATGTTACTAAAAAGTTAGAATAACAAATATTTCTTTTCATAAAAAAGAAATTGGAAAAATCTATATTAAAAAATATTATAAATATTGGCATTATTACAGCAAATTACCTATAAGCTGAATCCACCACAAGCAATTAGGGAAGGAAAATATCATGATTCTCTTAGCTGTTTTCTTAAATTTTTTTGGTTTTAGTATAGCTTTTTATATTAAACATTTCCACAAGGAATTCAAAAGTTATATTGTAATTCCACGTAAATTCGTTTTCAAAATGATATTTTTATATTTTAAATCGGGTGCATTAGTTATTATATTAATGTTGGTAAAATAAGTTTATAAACATAAATCTTTTGGTACTTTTTTTTTAATGTTCCTTTTTTAATTTTTTTTTAAATTGGTATAAAAAAAATTTTAAAGCCGAAGGTGAAGTTTTTGAACATGAGAACTTAATTCGACGAAGGCCTCTAATATCTTATTGCCATTTTATCAAACAATTTGGTTTTTTTTTACTTAATGAATCCTTTGAACCTCACTCTTTCAATATCTGTATTCGCCAGGTCTTCTGAGGATAATTCAATGTAGTCAGTTATCATTTTCTCGAAAATTTTTTTGTGATTTTTCCCCCTTTTTTTGGTAATTTTTTATTTTGGCCGAAATAAAAAAAAAAAATATTGAAAATTTTTTCGTTTTTGCAATTTATCATTTTTGCCGAAATGGAAAAATATCCTCAAGTGAGAAAAATCGCCGAAACTAAAAAAAAGGTCCACATTTAATCTAAACGAAAGTCGCAAAAAATTAAAAAAAAAAACTAAAATAGCGATTTTTCTGTTTTAGCGTTTTTTTTTTTTCAAATTGTTAAATTTAAGCGATTTTTTTTATTTAGGCATTTTTTTTTATTAAAAAAAAAAAAAAAAAAAAAAAAGTTAAAATTTTTCGTTTCCGTTTTAGTGATTTTTTTTTTTTTTTTTTTGCAATTTTTTCATTTCGACGGTTTTAGTCAATTTTGGTGATTTTTCATTTTCCATTTTTTTTTTTTTTTTGTGATTTTTCCGTCCTCGTGATTTTTTTCGTTTTAATTTTTTTTAATTTTGGCGTTTTTTCATTTTTTATTTTGCGATATATTTGTGTTCAATACTATTTTTCAATATAGGTTAGTTAGGTTCATCAGGTTGCCGCCAAGGTGGTTACGGCTCACGTGGGTCCTAATTGATCCCTTTGTGTTACCTGTAAGAAGAAAAATAAACAGAAGATATGGAAGGATGTAGGGGAAGAGAAGGGGGGTTAGAATACAAGTTCAGATTAGAGGTGATGAAAATGAAATAGTATAGAGAAATATGATGTAGTTGCATACAGAAAACGTAGAAAAACTGTCGCCATATGAACATTATAGAGTCCCGGTGTTGGGGTTTAATACTGAAACCAGCCGCATTCCCTCACGTAGGAGTTAATACCACTAATACTACTGATCGATAGCTCAGTGAGGCTGTCGAGAAAACCTTGTCCCAAATATCGCGAACGGAAGTTTTCCAAGGCAGGACATATACAGAAGAGATGGAAAATAGTTTTCTCATCCTCGTTGTGACAGCTCCTGCAAAAACCGTTCGATTGAATATCCAGTCTATTGGCGTCAATACCAAATCTACATTGTCCTGAGACAGCTGATACCATGTTTTTCAATTTTGATCTCGAGAGACGCAATAGGAACGATGACCTAGCTGAGTCCAGCCTGGCCCATATCATACTGGTAATCTGGCACGTGGGTTCGTTTTCCCAACTATGTTATCCAGTTAAGCACCGCAAATAATGTCTTTGAAGACGTAGTGCATAGTGCATTGCGCCGGTGATGAGAAGTCCCATTCTGCGAAAGACTCCTTCGAGTTTGGAGCATTTCGAAGCAGTAACAAGCGAGTTCCACTATACTGTTACTCCATAAAATAGAATTGGTTGAATGACAGACAATCCCACGATCGAGTGAAGAGCAGTATCAACTGATTTGCCTTTAAAGTAGGTATGTTTAGAGCGAGATAGATTCTTATTAATCGACATTCTGATATAGATGTAAATTAGTCGTTCCAGTGTCTTAAGCAGAAAAGATGTGAGACTTATGGGTCTATAATCTTCCGCCTTTGCATAAGAGGGTCTTGCCTCCTTTAAGAAATATCAGAAAAAAATACTGAGAAAATATATTTGATTTTAACAAATTAAAAACATTTAACAAATCAAACAATTATTATAGCTTGCCAGCAGTCAAGAAATTTAAACTACTTTATCGTCACATTGGCCGTAGGTGTGCATTACCACTATGAGAGTGAAAAAATTAAAAATAAAATAATCAGGAAAAAAGAACTACAAAATGAAAAAAAAAACGAATAAAATAGTCAAAATGACAATAAATAAAAATTGCAAATGCTAAAAGGTTAAAATAGCGATTTTTTTTAAATTATCGAATTTAAAAAAAAAAAACTTTCAACATCGTTATTTCTATCTACTTCCCTATTTATAAGATCTCGAAATATATGTACAAGTAGTAGTTTCGGTTCGCTTAAGTGTTCCGTTGTTCCTGTTGTCCAAAATTAAGGTCCTAGATTTTACAGAAGATTGTTCGGTAATCATTCCTATTATGATCTTCAGGCATCTCGTACTGTATTCAATAAAGCCCTTGACACCCTGCAGTCACCACTATTACTCCTGGTACTCCTTCATTAGTCTAAATTAGTAGTTAATCAATTCATCAGAAATATTATTGCTTTCAACGCTGCGGTAAGTCGGAATTGTATAAACCTAAAAGCTCATCCGATTGTTTAATATCTAACTAGCCTTAATTCCACAATATTTCGCTTCAGAGCCTTTTACGCTGCCTGATGGTCTATATAAAAATTAATCTCAGTCACTTTACACAAAACAAAAACCGCGACCACCTTGAACACGTTTCTCTTCTGATGCGATTTTTGTAGAAATGTCCTAAGCCCATTTCGTGTGTTTACATTTTTTTTTTTTATATTACAAAGGAATATAACAAATGTAAGCAAAGATTATAACCTTTTAATAATGGACTCTGTGGTAGTTGCGAAGACTGGAAATGACCGAATCAGCCTTTCATATACAACTGCCCAGTCCTGAATGCTATAAACTAGACTTATTAGAAAAAATTTTTTTGGGACAACTGACATGAAACTTAGTACGCTTATTAGATAAATGAAATACACCGTTTGAAGAAAGTATTTCGTTTCACTAGTATCTACTTATCATCTGACACTCTTATCCCTAGCGAACTACTAGAAACATAAAATCAAAATTAGTCTGGGGTAGAATGGAAGCACTCGCCACTTTTTTAAAGAGAACAATCTTTGCATAACCTTAAGCGATATCTATTAACTTTCTTGTATACTAAAAACATGCTTCGTGTTTCTCTGTCGAACTGTTTCGAAAATTTTTATGGAAAACAACAACAATATTGGGAGAGAAAGGAGGGAATAACAAATCCACAAAAATTATTGCTTCGTTTTCAAGATAATTGACAATAGCAGATGTACCCCTATGACGAATGCTTCCCCTACCCTATTTATTATTCAGATCTTTTCAGGGATCCCCTTTTTGGATTAAATATCCTCATCTGTAATTTGAGTAGTCTAGTTTCTATAGATCTTTTAAAGTCAAGAATTTATATATTATATTGTGTTTATATCATAAACAAGTAGTATAGTAGATAGTGTAATAGAATCTTTTTAGATTTGAGTTATAAGAAAAAAATGTACTTTATCTAAAAATAGTAGTAATTAATGTAAAAAGAGTTCAATTAATAACAATTCTATATTTTTAAAAATATAGAAATCACATTCGACATTATCAAAAAACTACCATTTTATTTTAATTTCAGTCTAAAAAAAAGAATACAAAAAAACCCCAATCACACTTCTTCCCCTACGCCTTAAAACTAAAACGAGACTTCACAACTACATACAAAGTAGAGCTGTAGTAGAGGATTACATCCGAAACTCCCCCACACCCAAAATAGAAAATGTGAAGTCGTAGTTTTTATTAGATTTACTCAAAGTTTATTGTTATTTTAGATCCCTTAAATTTACCACCTAGGCGTGAACAATGTTTACGCAAAGCTAAAACGAATAGCATTGCTGTATTGGGCAATACCACCAACGCTGTTGCAACCGAAGATGCCATGGCAGAACCTGATGAATTTGCAGACTCTGATACAGATCCTGTTTGGACACCACAAGAAGATGATGTAAGTAAGATTATTTTAAGACTATAGAAAACAAAACAAAAACCAAAACAATTTGTTCACATCAAAATTGTTTGATTTCAAAAAAAAAAAAACCAAACCCAATCCAACTCCCGCAATAAAAACAAAACAAAAAAACTTAAAACTTGAATACGAATAAAAAGAGCCAAGATAGCAAAGGATTTAAGCGTAAAATAGCAAGGCGTACTAAGAGTTCACCACGTAAACATTATAATCAACAACCACAGCAGCAGCAACAACAACCGCAGCAGCAACAACAGCAGCCGCAATTACAACAACAACAGCCACAACAACAACAGCAACAACAATCGAATGCCATTGTCACCAATGATGGTTATACCTTGAATCACGATATTGCTAGCACTTCAGCGAGTTATACAAATTCATCAGGCGCTGGCGCCGCTTCTGATAATTTTAAGGTAAATTGTTTATAGTCCAGACTATAGTGTAATCTATAATATACTCTATAGTTTAATCTATAGTCAAGACTATAGTTTAATCTATAGTCAAGACTATAGTCTACTCTATAGTCAAGACTATAGTCTAAGCTATAGTCAAGACTATAGTATAATCTATAGTCTAATCTATAATCAAGAGTATAGTATAATCTATAATCAAGACTATAGTGTAATCCATAGTCAAAACTATAGTATAATCCATAGTCAAGACTATAATCTAATCTATAGTCCAGACTATAGTATAATCTATAGTCATGACTATAATCTAATCTATAGTCATGACTATAATCTAATCTTTAGTCAAGATTATAATCTAATCTGTAGTCAATATTATAGTATAATCTATAGTCAGGATTATAGTCTAATCTATAGTCAGGACTATAGTCTAATCTATAATCAAGACTATAGTCTAATCTATATTCAAGACTACAGTCTAATCTATAATCAAGACTATAGTCTAATCTGTAATCAAGACTGTAGTCTAATCTATAGTAGATTTTACTCGATTTGTTTAAAAAAATTTTCTGTATTTTCTAGACCGGTGACTTTATAGTTTTACGTTCAGATTTAGTTAATGATTGGCCCACCATTTGGCAGGTAGATTCCAAATGTATTTTACAAAAATACGAACCATTTTATCAAAATGGTAAAATGTTTTATCGCAATATGTCCAAGGTATTTCCAAAAATGTCTTTAAAAAAAGTAATTGATTTTTTTTTATATAATACATTTTTGTTTTTTTAAAACAATTTTAAAAACTCTCTAGTACGCTTCCTGGAATTTGGAAACAAAAAAATTATACCTAAAAGCTCCCGTACGCATACAAGTTCAATCTCATACCGAAACCATTGTCGAATTTCTGCGTTCCGAACTCTTGGCCGACGATACCGAACAGTTTATTGAGAAAATCATGGAAGAATATTTGTCGTATCGTGATCATTTCGAAATCTATATACAAACTATGATCTCTCAAGTTTTAGATCCTAGTTTCTTTTCGGAAATTACCCGAGAGAAAGGTATGTACTCAATGGAATGTTGTCCAACTTTAAATTAATTTGAAGCCTTTTCAGATGAATATTTCTTGGGCAGCGTACGTGCTATCGACACCATAATGGATAATTGTAAACGTAAACTATTGTCAATAACACCCTGGACACGCAGCATTATTGCTTCGATAGAAACCTGGCCCAAGTGTCATGTCTTCACCGAATGGGGCCAAAATAATTTGACACAAAAGAATTGTGCCGGTTGTCATCAGCCGGGCATATCGGTGCGTTTCCTTTTGTTTGGACACACTTACAATTCGAATACTATGCAATCAATACCCACAGATGCTCGTATAACTTATGATAAGGTTAGATTTTGTAATTTTTGTTGTTATTGTTGAGGTAATATACGGTAATGCTAATAATTGTGTGTGGTTTTTTGGTTCGTTTCATTTGTGTAGGACATTTTACTTTGTCGCATTTGTGCTGCTCGTGCTGATATATTCCATAAAATTGCTCATGAGAAATACAATTTATATGTAAATTGTTCTCGTCGCGTAACAGAGCTACAACAGGAAAATCCTAGTAAAACATCAACAGAAATTCTTAATGATTTACTGGCGGAACATAATTGGATAGATGAGGTATGTTATTAAGATTATTTTATTTCAATCTTTGTCATAATTGTGATAAGATTATACGCTGGTATTGTAATGATATAAATTGCAAAATTGGTTTCATTACAAAGTTTGTTAAATTTTAAAGCAAACCATATAAAACCTGTGCTAGGACAAAAAAATCAAAGGATTCAAAAAAAAAAAAAAAAAAAAATATTCATCAATCTGACATCTGTTGATAGAAATTAACTTTGCTAAAGTCCACGATATAAAATTTTGTTAAAAAAAAAGAAAAAAGTACCAAATTGAAAAAGAAACAATAAAAAGTTTATTAAAAAAACGCTCCGATTCAAATAAGTAACAATTTTCTCTAAACAAAAGTTAGGATGTTCAATAATATTAAAAAAAAAAACTTACCAAATGTACTAGTTTTTATGATTAAAGTACGATGTTTCAAAGAAGTCAAAATTTTCAAGAAAGAAAAAAAATATTTTTATTAATATTATTTTTTTCATACAACACTTGTTGTTTATCACTTTTTTCAGTGTCTTGAAAAAAATGTTTTTATTTTTTTTTTTTGCTAACAATCAAATTTAAAACAGTGCAAAATTGCAAGGGTTTTAAAATTTTGAGGTGAATACCTTTACTATAGCAATATTTTGTAGAAAGGTATAAAGGAATGTGATATTAACTGTTTAGAAAAGTTCATGCACCAATCGCGCTGAAATTTTTTAGCTAATATTTTTTTTTTTTTTTTTGGCATCACAAACTGTACACTCTCCATCAAATAAATTAAGTTTTTATCAATTTTAAGATTTTTCTTTAATATAAAATAATTTGACAATATTTGTCAAACTTCTGTGAAATCGCGGTGTTAATATAAAAGAATAAATTATTTTGTTATTACAAGTCACAAATTTGATTATAACCGATCATACTTCATCTAGCTTCCATACAAAATTTGTATAATGTTCATAAACGATTTTAAAAAATTCTTACAGGATTACGTTCTTTAAAAGTTCGATTTATAAATAATTTCACGCTTACGAATAAATAAAATACAATCCAATAACCTTTATATACATATGTTATATATAGTGGATTGTTTTATATAAAAATAATAAGAAATTATTCTCGAAAAATTAACATAACGCGTTTAAAATTTCATAGGGTTTCTAATTCGAAAAAAAAAAAAATCATATATGTAGTCTGAATTGATCCATTAGATGCATAAATGGTTTAATTCCAAAAGAACTCATTCTAGTTTGACCTTATGACCAATGATTTTTGTTCGAAATTGTCACCACCACAATTAGTTCTATAGAAGTGTTACCTAGCTTTTTTTTTAGTTTCTTAAACAGTGCTGGAAAGTCATTAGAGAACTAGTAATTTGTTCAAAGACATTATTCACAAGTAACAGCTATGATGTAGACGTAATACAGAACTAGCTCTTAAGCACTGGTTCTCAAAAACATTGTTTAGAACCAAATTGGAATCACAATATAGTTATACTCCAATAAATGCCAAAGTGATATATTAAGTGATTTATCAAAGATAAAAAACGATTCTAATTTTTTTTATTATACAAGTGATAAAAATTCAAATTAATGATATTTTTTTAATAAAACAATTTATCGGCTTTCAACTATTTTTCTTATTGAATCAAATAATTTATTGTTTTAATTACAATAAAAATATTTTTATTACAATTGTATTATCAATTATAAGTATATGAATATTTATCACTTTGATCTCATTATAACAAATGATCAACTGTCTTAGTTAACGGAAATTTTCATATCTATATTTTTAAACAAAATTTGATTGTTTCTTGGTTTTGGTTCCACGTCGTTGTATTTTCTAGATGTCTCTTAACCGTAATATTGGTCATTTAGTAGTGAATATAATATTAATACAATTCTTCTCACGAACAGAAGTTAAACATAGCTCATCTTAATTGCCAAAGCATCAGATCTTGTGCTAATTATTCTAAGCTGGATGAATTGGATCATATATATTTAAACCTTACAAATGTAGTCGTGCCGTTATGTCGTAATGACCGTTTAATTTCAAGAGATGGTGGTGTTGGTATATATGTGTCCTCCATACTTAAGTATAAGACAGTTTTTCTTACTTCCATTTTGAGTAATTTAATTGTAAAAATTTTTTGAAATCATTTTAAAATTCTGTTTAATAATTTAATTGGAATTTTTTCGAAAATATTTTTTTCTATGCAAATTAAATTTTTTCATAATTGAAACTAAAATTAACATAAATTTTATTTATAAACCTGCAACTCAATCCTAATAAGAGGTGCGTTCGAAAAAATCTTAACACACGTTTTGCCTCATAACTTTTTTCGGAAACAATATTAAAATTTTTTTTTTTTTATCTAGTTATCATGGAAAAATACGTTTTATTTTTAATAACAACCATGTTGAATTGTCGTGATTTTCATCAAAATGAGTGACGAAAGAGATTTACGTGCTACAAATTATTAAAAAATTTAAAAAAAATGCAAATAGGTCCTACAAATAACACTGATCAACGAAAAAATCCTCCCCCATAGACGAATAGTTGGTCTTGATGTATTTTGATGTGTTAAACACGAATCTGCTTTCAGTTTTTTTCCATCAGGTCTGGATTTTTTTTTATGGGCGTGTCTAATATTTCGCCCATAGTAAGGCCATTACTCTAGTATATTTCCTCATAACTCAAGAACGGTGTGTACGATTGATCAAAGTGATACACCAAAAGATGCGAGAATCTTCAAATTCTCTAAACTTTATTTTTTTATGTGCTCAATAGTTTCGGAGTTATTTTGAAATGAATGTCCGAAAAAAATCATTTTCATGCAAAATTTTAGATTGTTTTGGTCACTAAAATTTCTTTTAATAAATGAAAACATCTAAAATGTTACAGTTTATAATCTTTATCTTAAAGCTGGTAATGCTGCGAATAAAATAAGGCATGTATCTTCAAAATTGATGCAGAAATCTAAATGTTATTCACAGTTAAGTAAAAATACCCATGTTACATACAATTGTATAGAAATACAGTGGCGGCCAAAAAAAATTTTTTTTTTATTTTTTCTTTAAACAAAAAAAGGGGGACTAGGTGGATTTTTACGAGTTAAACAAGAATCTGCATTCACTTTTTTTCTATCGGGTACTGATTTTTTTTTATGTGCATGACTAATATCATTACCTTATTCAGCGGTCACACTATAAAATTCTAGAATGGTTTGTCAAACTTAGGCTATAACTCAAGAACCCTTTACACGATTTTGACAAGTGATACATCAAAAGATGCATACGAAAATTGTCTTCAAGGTATGCCTATACTATTTTTCATTCGCTCAAGAATTTCAGAGTTATGGATCAAAATTTTCACCACTTTTCCAAAAAATAAATTTTAAAATTTTCGGTACTAATAACCAAATAACTACGAAAATATTAACTGGACAAAAAATTATATAAATTCAGCTCAAAGACAATTTAGGTCGCTATATATTAAAGTTCAATTTATCTTAATTGGACAAACTGTTCTCGAGTTATACAAGTGTGACTGCCTAAAGGCGGGGTCATGGTAGTCATGCCCATAAAAAAAAAATCAATGCGTGATAGAAAAAAAGTAAAAGCTGATTCTGAGCTGATTCTATTTTTTATTTAAGACGAAAAAAAATTTTTATTTTTTTGCCCACTGTGTATTTCCACTTAGCTATAGTTATGCATGGGTATCCAAACTTAACTGTGAATCCAATCAAGATTTGTGCATCAATTTTTATGATACGTGGCTTTATTTACTCGTAGTTTTGGCAGCTTTGAGATAAAGGTGATAAACTTAAATATTTTTGATGTTTTCACTTAAAAAAAAAAAAAAAAAGTTTTAATAAAAAAAAAAGAAATCTTGAATTTTGCACGAAAAAAAAATTTTCCGACACTTTTTTCGAAATATCTCCTAAGCTATTGAGCGGATAAAAATTTGATAGTAAAGTGATTTAAAGCTAATTTTATTCCGCATATCTTAGTATATCATTTATATAAATCATGCATACCGTTCTCAAGTAATAGTGAAATATACTCGAATAATCGGCATATTTAGGGCACAATATTAGACACGCCCATAACAAAAATTTCGAACTGATGGAAGAAAACTAAGCGCAGATTCGAGTTTAGCATGCGGAATTCCATTTAGTCTACATATTTTTTTTTTTGAAGGAGCTCGAAAAAAAATTTTTTGTCGACCAGTGTAATTGGCCACAGAATTAAATTTCTGCCGTCAAACTGTTCCTAATGTTATTAAACAGTATCTGGAGAATTTGACCATTGATATGTAACCTGGTTCGGAAAGAAAAAAAGGACCACGTGATATTGAGAAGGCCAGAAAATTTAAAGCATATTGAAAATAACTCCAAACACATCTGGTAGAAAAGCAGCTTAGTTATCTCAGTGCTTCGACTATTTGGTGCGAGAATTTAAAGCTAATGCAGAGTTGATAACATATAAAGTCCAAAAAGTTCCAAACAGGAATGCTGCAAAAAATTTGTAAGCCAAGAATAGGACACAGAAAATAAAACCAAATTTCATACAAAAATACTCAAGTTGTATAATTGACGAAGAAACGTATGTTCTGGCAGAATTTTCGCAGCTTATGTGTTAAAACTTTTTATTGTTAATGCTCGAGGCAATGTTAAAGATAAGTTTTGGATCCAAACGCAGAAAAAAATTCTTACAAAATTCCTGGTATAACAAGTTTTTTGCAGTTGCGGCAAAAAAGGAATGTCATTTGATACATTCGGATCTATAAATACTAAAATATGCATAAAGGAATATTTGCAAAAAAGACTTCTTCCTTTCGTAAGAGAGCATAACGTGTCCACACATTAATGGCCCGATTTGGTATCATGTCACTACGATAAGAAAGCTCTGGAGTGGTACCAAAACAATAACATAGTTTTTGTACCAAGAGAGGTCAGTTTTCAAAATTGTCCATAGCTTAGACCAGTGGAGAGATATTGAGCTCTTGTGAAAAATGAATTGAAGAGCACAAAAAAGGTGTCTCAAAATACCAAAGATTTTAAAAGAAAATGTGTACACTGTTCCAAAAAAGTGACTGAAGTTTACCAAAAATGGTCCACAAGTTCATAAGTAGTGGTTAGAACTATAAAAGTTATATTTTTCTGTGATCTGTGATAAAATATCAATTAAGTAAAAAAAAGAGTGAAAACTCTAAGACCGACCATTTCCAAGTTATTGAATATTATATATGTTAAGATTTTTTCGAACGCACTCCTTAGTTTTTATATAATTCAATTTTATCTTAATATATAACTTTACTTTTTAGTATTTTGGTTTTAATATAATTTTTTCTAAAATGTTTCTTTTCTTGCCATTTTTTTACAGCTTTTCCGCAATATGCGCAATTCTTGGGCCGAAGTTGAAAGTCTTGAAAGACAAAAACGCTTTAGAGAGGTATCACAATAAAATTGAAAATTAATAATTAAGAAAAAAAATCAACAACAAAACAATTGTGACTTTCTAAAATTTAACACATACTCACAATGGTCGTGTGTGGATTATGCTACATATTCCTTGCAATATACAAATTGAAAATAATTAAAATATTGATAAGAATTATTAAAGAAAAACAAGATGAAGAAAACAAAAGAACAGAAGAAAGAAATAAACTATTCAAAGATAAGTTTTATTTAAATAATAATTATAAAAATAATAATAATAATAATAATAATAATAATAATAATATACATAAAAAAACAAAATATATCTATGTATAAATAAACTATATATACATAAATATATATATAAATATATTATATTTAAAAGAAATATATATTTTAAAAACAACACCAGCAAATTAGTTTTGCTAAATTCTAATTGGAGTAAAAAAACAAAATTAAGTTAAAGAATTACACATAAAAAAACAAAATTAACACTTAAATTTACTATTAAACAAATGAAAGTAAGAAAAAAGTAATAATAATTTTAATTCTAATAATTTAGTATGCAAAAATTAAAAATTTTTGTTTTGTCTAAAAAAAAAAAAAAAATTTAATAATAATTCATTTTAATACTTAAATGTGTAGTTTACAGAAAAAAATATGCATACATACATTTACATTAATTAAATACTTTTTTGAATTTATATTTACCACATATGAATGAAAATTAAACAGAAAACAATTTTTTATTGTTTCTTAAAAAACTTTTATTACATTATTATGTTTTTAAATTGATTTTCATTATTATTTTCTTTAGTTGTATAAAGTTAGGTTTTTTCTAAACTAAATAATAAATAATAATATTATTATTAATTAATAATAACAATAAGAAACTACACATACTACATTGATTTTTTTGTAAAAATAAAAAAATAATATTAAAAAAAAAATAAATAAATACATACGTACACATTTCAAAATATAAAACATACAATTTATATATAATTTACTTATAAATACAACAAAATGGATATATTGATCATACACTTGATAGACATAGGGGTCTTTCCATAGCGTATGGAGGAAGTTTTAACAAAATTTTAATATTTTGCAAATTTCTCTTTAGATTTAAATTCTCAAAATATTTTATTGAAGTTCTTGTGTTCAATATTAAAACAGATATTTCAAAATTTAAATTCCAAAAATTCAGCGAAAACTTATGTAACCAAATTATAAAAAATTAAAAAAAAAAAGATTTTTTTTATATTTTACTTAAAATTAAATACTTACATTTAAATAATTGTACTGGCTTTATATGGATTGACCCTAATATATAGTTTTGGCCAGATAATTAGCACAAACTCCTTTGTAAATAATGTGCAATAAATAAATAAATAAAAACTTTGCAAATTAAATATTTATTGCTATTAAAAGTAAATTTTGTTAAAATTGTGTTATAACCCAAGAAAAATTTTATAAGTTCTATAACCAGTTCCAGAACACATGGAAATATCCTGTACTTGTTCTTCTTTGGCGTTACGACCAATGATTTTTGTTTGAAATTGTCACCTACAGAACTAGTTCTGTGGAAGTGTTAGCTAGCCAGTTCCCATTCTATGGTCTTTAATCAATAATTTTTCTTCGAAATTTAGAATATTCAGAACTAGTTCTACAGAAGCGTTGGGGAACGGTTTCAGAACCAGTTACCACTAGTTCTGAGGATGTTATTAAAAAATCTGAATTAGTTCTGACTACATCAGTTCTAGAACTAATGATTTTAGAACATGTTCTAAATTTTTCCCTGGGAAACATTGTTTTCTTATTAAAGTGTTCGGTCATTCTAAAAAAAAAAAAAAGTTTTCTTCAATAAGAATGGACAGAAAGCTGTCATCCCGATTTTCAATTGTTTCTTCCGTTTGGTCGGGTATAACTCTTCTTCAGCAACACTGAGAGTTAGAGCTCTTAACACCAATGAAACTCTCCGTTAGCCCCTCCTATGTATTTGAACATGAATTCCCTTTTGATCAGTACGGAACATATTTGTAGTGTGGACCCAACTTGTTTTATTCTTGTTCGCACAATTTTTCCAGCAACCATGTCTGCCATCAAACGTCATTTTGTATGCGGAAGAAGAGACGCTGCACGTAAAAGTATAGAAGCGACAATGACGGCAAACAAAAAATAATGATTACGATTCTGCCCAATGAAAAAAATTGTGTGTGTTGCACTGCCGACGTTTTGTTCTTGTGCGAAGGCTAGTCTGGATGTATCGTATGACACCGTTTTGGTAAGGCTACAATCAAGTAAAAGGAGGTATAAGTGTAAAAAGCATAAAGAAGAAAAAGAAAGTAATTAGATCCAACCTGTGATGTTGAGTTATTTTTTTAATGTGGTCACTAAGTCAAACACCTCGTATTTATTTATTTTCCCAAAAAAAAATTATATCTGGTTCAGTTCAGTACTGGACATTCGCATAGGAGGTGAAAATCCATTTTCTAATTATTGTGATTCTCATAGCTGCAACAATGTTCATTAAAAGCATGTTTCCCGATCGTCCTGTGTCCTGTGAATGTCTACGTTTATAATTTGGGCTTTTTTCACCGTATATAGGCCACGTTCACTTCGCGACTTTCAGCGTTCTCTACCTTTTTATATTTCTCTTATTTTTCATAATCAACAAGTTCTCAAACTTTTTGAAATTTTTGAAAATTTAAATTTTCGAACATTAACAAAAAAAAAAAAAAAAAAAAAAATGCAAATAAAGTAAAATATAATTTATTTTATCTTATTTCACTATTATTTTAAAACTTCTTAAATATTTTCTTATATTTTTTGAAGATTTTCGAAAATTCGAATTTAATTTCGAAAATGAACGAACGTCCCAAAACTTAAAAAGATTTATTAATTTTGACACATTTAAAGATAATTTTGTATTTTTAACACAATTTAAAACATTTTAAACCATTTTAAAAGTTTTTGAAAATTTTCTAACTTCTAAAAGAAGTATTACAACTTAAATATTTTATTATTTTTTGCATTATATCAGTAAAACTTTGTATTTTTCACATAAATTTGAGAGATTTTAGTTATTTTTAAGATTTTCGAAAATTCGAATTTAATTTCGAAAATTTTCGAACATCTCAAATTTTAAAAATTGTATCATTTTGAACTTAAAGATAATTTTATATTTTTAACACAATTTAAAATATTTTAAACCGTTTTGAATGTTTTTGAAAATTTTCGAACTTTTAAAATTAGGATTGCAACTTGAACATTTTATTATTTGTTGCCTTATATCAGTAAAAATTTTTATTTTTCATATAATTTTGAGAGACTTTAACTATTTTTAAGATTTTTGAAAATTTTAAATTAATTTCGAAATTTTTCGAAATTAGAAAAAAATTGTGTAATCACCAAAAATTTCATGCAAATATTTAAAATATATATTATTTTGATTTATTTCAATATTTTTATAAAATTTTTAAACTATTTTTGAGATTTTCGGTAATTAAAATTAAATTTCGAAATTTTCGAACTTCTCAAAATTTCGTTATTATTATTTTTATTTGTTTAA
Source organism: Protophormia terraenovae (assembly GCA_951394005.1). Taxonomy (NCBI): domain Eukaryota; kingdom Metazoa; phylum Arthropoda; class Insecta; order Diptera; family Calliphoridae; genus Protophormia; species Protophormia terraenovae. The sequence continues at coordinate 12,502,886 of OX596075.1, read as the reverse complement.
GACAATTTAAAATATTGTAAATTATGCCATTTCAAAAATTTTCGAACTTCTTAAACTTCATTTTTTTTTTCTTTATGTCAATAAAATGTTGTATTTTTTTAAATTTTTGAAAATTTGAACTTAGTCAAAACTTGTAAATTTTCCAAACACACAACATATTTATATTAAAAGTGTATATTGTAGTCCTAATCATTTTCCCTAAAGATGTGCTAATTATTTGACCAACACTAAAACCTAAACAAACTATATATACAAACCATTAAACACACCACAAACACCATTTTTCAAATACAATTTCGTTTAAGATTTTTCAGTTGAATTTCTATTATAAACTAACAACTCAAAATCCCATTTAAAAAGCGTGCAATCCTTAACTAATAAAATAGAAAACTGCAAATAAATTTTGTCCTATATCAGTAGAGAAACTATAGAAAACAAACTAATTAAGAAATTTAAATTCTAAAATATTTTATTAACATTATTTCAACTGTTTTTTTTTTACTTTTTATTAAATACTTTCTTAAGTGTTTCACTTTAAACAAATAACATAACTTTGGCGTGCTACATTTTATTCTTATTTTATAATAATTTTTATTTTTTTACAATAATTTTTAAATAATTGTGTTTTTGTAATTTATTTATAGTAAAGTGAAATCTATATATATATAAATATATTAAATGAAATTGAAAAAAGATTCGGCTGTGCCGAATCTTTGATACCCTTCACCATATTACCATCTTATCGACATCATATTACCATATTACCGACAATTAATAAAATTTTCGCCTTAACGTATGCTTGCATATTTTCTAAATCTAAATTTTTTTCAAACTACGAAAATTTGAATATGAAAAAAAAAAAAAAATAATCATAACAGGCTTTGCTTTTAAAAAGAAACAACAACAATTCCATATATATTTATTTTTGTATGTACAAACTGACTGAATACACAAAGAACAACAACACTGTTATTCATTATATTACTGCTGTTGCTAACTAAACTACTTGTCTATACAAAAAACAAAAAACGTCACTAATAGTCATTACAATGCTTAATATACATGTTTGTGTATGTATTTATGTATATTCTTAACAAATATATTTTAGTTTTAAAAAATAAACAACAACAATTCCATATCTATTTATTTTTGTACAGACTGCATATACAAAGAACAACAACACTGTTATTCATCATATTACTGCTGTTGATAACTAAACTACTTGTCTATACAAAAAACAAAAAACGTCACTAATAGTCATTACAATGCTTAATATACATGTTTGTTGGTGTATTTATATTCTTAACAGATTTGTTTTTGGGCCATAACTCTGTTGATTATGAACGAATTTGGTTTATTAAAAAAACCGAAATTTTATAAAAATATTTATGACTGATCTATATAAAAATAAAAATCTATAGCTTGAACAAGGGCTTCAAAAATAAAAAATTCGTTTTCCCCGATATCTCAGTTATTACTGAACCGATTTATTTAATTTTTTCAGAACAAAAATTCAGAAAATAATTTTCGAGCCCCCTTTAAAAATTCGAAGTCCCTGGTATATGCAGAGGCTTCAGAAACTAAAAAACCGGTTCTAAAAACCGGTTTTTAAAGCATATCTCCACCATTTATAAACCGATCTTCCTGATTCAAAAAACTGAAATTTTATAAAAATATTTGTGACCGATCTGTATAAAAATAAAAATCTATAGCTTAAACCAAGGCTTCAAAAAATAAAAAATGCGTTTTGTCCGATATCTCAGTTATTACTGAACCGATTTATTTCAATTTTTCAGAACAAAAATTCAGAAAAAAATGTCCGAGAATTCTTTGTAAAAACGAAGTCTGTAGTGTATACAGAGGCTTCAGAAACTGGAAAACCGGTTCAAAAAACCGGTTTTTTGAACATATCTCCCCATTGTATGAACCTATCTTGCTGAATTCCAATAGCAAAATTCTCGAAAGCATTTCCGATCGTTTGACATACATATTATATATGTCAGTTATCGGTGGGCTTCATAAACGCCATTTCAACCGACACACGGACGGACGGACGGACGGACGGAGGGACGGACGGACGGACGGACGGACATGGTCCAATCGTCATCGCTTCTTACAAGGATTCCAAAAATATAAACTTTTTTGCTCTCCGACGAAAATTGTGGAAATTACAAACGGAATGACAAACTTATATATACCCTTTACACCTGTGGTGAAGGGTATAAAAATATACTTTAATTAATTATTAATAATAATAAAAAACAAAACAAACAAAAAAATTCATACAAAATATAGAATTTTGTAATACTGTAATTCACAACCTATTTAGTAATTTAACTCTTGCAAACAATAACTTTACTTGCAATTTTAAATTTTCTCTAACATTTCATATTTTTCCAAATCTTTAACAATGCCACACATGCGTCTTTTAAATATAGGCAAAGTGCGTTCACTTAACAAATCATATTCCTCCAATAATTCCAAACGTTTACTGGTGGCCTCTTCATGACTATGACTGCTGTGTTCATTGGAATCTATTTCTTCATCAGAATTTTCTGTAGAAGATATTTCTCTTATGGCGCTGGCTACTTCATCTAAATCTGGCAATTCGCTAGTGTTTGATATAAAGAAAGGTATAGAAAAAGCGGCCATACAAAAACCATAAATACCAAAATCTTTTAAATGTTGTAGAAATATAGATTTGGGATAAATTTCTTCTATATTGTGGCCATAGTATTGAATGTGTTGTGTTAATGTCTGGTGATAGATATCCATAAATTCCATAAAATGTTTATTGCGTAGTTCTCTTTCAGTGCAGGCATATAGATAGTGTACTAGATCAAGTATGGGAGAAGCATAGCGGGATAGTTGAAAGTCGATTAATTTGGCCGAGGTGGCTTGATGTTGGGACTGTGAGGAAAAAAATACATATATGTTTAGTAATTTTTATAAATCTAATTTTAAGATACATTAATTACAATTAAATTAAAGAAAGATTCATTAGGAGTCTCCTTTTTATAGATGTTTTTTTTTTCTAAGCCTTTTTCTTCTTTTCATAACAAACAGTGCTTTCTAAATTATCAGCTGATTATGTCAGCAGCAGTGTGTGTTGCCATAATCAGCATTTGTCAGCAGCAGTTTGCAGTGCTGTATAATATAGTTCTGTTTCTAAATTCACTGAGCTGCATTCAGATTGAGAGCGAGACAAAGAGAGTGAACAAATAAATGAGAGGCTAAAATACACAAGTAGAACAAAGCTAGATGGTGGTTGTAAATTGTGGCTGCCTACGCTGAATTGTAATTATAACGGCAGCAACATGTTGTGCTGACAGTGATCAGCTGATACTGTTGCTGACTACGCGCTATTGTAATTTGGGCTTTTTACTTTAAGGGTTCCCATAGATGAATACTGTACAACATTAAAAAACCTACATTAAAAGCTTAATTCTAACTTAAAAAAGTCCTAATTTGTTGACTATAAAAAGTTTTGTAATTAACTCTAGAATACTAAAGATATTTTTTTATACGTTAATACTAACGAATATATCTTACGTACATATGAATATATCTCTGAAACACTTTATTCGTTGTTTTTACATCGGCCAAGTGCATTTTTATTATCTATTTGCCCTTAAAAAAACTTAAAGCGTAAAAATAAATTCAGTGAATAAAAAAAATGAAAAACCCTTCAAATTATATAAAAATTCTATTTGAGGAGTCGCAGAACAATTTTTTTCAGAAATTGCTTTTTTGTTATTTTTGTATTCAATTTTCTTGAACTCTACCAGAAAAAAACTTTGATAGAATAATTTTTTAACTTTTTTTCTGCAAAAATTTACTTTTTACGGAAAAAATGCACTTTCTTCATAAAATTTTTTTATTTTAAGAAGTATATTTTTCTTAAGAACAAATATTTTTGTAGCGCCAGATTATATTTTTCTATCAATTATTACATAAATTTCAATTTTCCGGCGAATATTTCAACATTTACATTGTCATTTCAAATCACATTTCGTATAAAATTTATACTCTTAATACTAACGATACGTAAATTTTACGTAGTAACTTTTTTGTATTTGCATTCAGAACATGTTAACGTTTAAAAAATAATTATTTTCTTTTTAATTTATATTTAAAAACACTGGCAGAAAGAACTTCGGCAATTTTGTAGTGTTAGGTTGACACACACGAGCGTTATAAGGATTTGAAAAAAATTTATGCGTAAAATTTACGTACATTAGTATTCCAGGATTAAATTTAATTTGGGTTCTCAAAAATAGTTCCTTCAAGAGAACTAGATTGCAGCCTATCATTTAACTTTAAAAATACTTACTATTTGAGAGAATTTGTGACTTCAAATAGACCTAGTTGAAGCTAAATTTGGATTTTATAAAGCTCAAGAATTAAAGCTAATTGAAGACTTTAGAATATTTACTATTAAAGAAAATTGTATACTTAAAAACGATCAACAATTGACGCAAAAAGTTCTAGAATTGAATTTATTGAATGACTTGAATGACAATTGAAGATAACTAATTTGGAAACTTATAAATTCGAAGCTAATTTGAGAGCTTACAAAATCTACTATTAAAGAAAATTATGGACTTTAAAATAAAAATTATTCTAGAAATCAAGACTTCAACAAAAACTACATAGGGAACAAAACAGGTATGTAAACGAATTGGTTTTTGATATTTAGTTCTCACAAAAACCAATTAATTTTATTTTGATGTAAACGTAGTATTAAGATTTTCTTGAAACTTAATAAGAAATATCTTCTTTTTAAATTGCATCTATACTTACATCATATTTATACAAAATATTATTATTCCAAAAATCTCCATGGCATATAACAGCATAAGGAGCCACCGTTTTGCCATCCACACATTTCAAACATATCTGTTTAAAATTCTCCTCTAAACGTTTTAAAGACTCAATTTGTTTTTTAGACGATTTCATTTCTTGCTCCAACATTACTCTAGTACGTCTGATATATTTTTTACCAAATTCCACCGTTAAAGGTTCCATATCGTGCGTAAATAAATTATCACTCATTTCACTTACTAATCGCTTAAAAATATCCGGTTTACGATATTGTAAAATAAAAGACATGGCATGCATTTTGGCTATGGAACGAAAGGTTTCACATACTAAATCATAGGTAGGCATATTTGTACGTGAATTTTGCTGATAATCACTTAAAGTTAAATCTTCACAAATAATAAATTCATCTTCTAAATCTAAATTGGCATAAAATATTTCAGGTACTATATCAAAGGAGGTTGATATTTCTTTATTTTTATCATTATCACTTTGAAATGAAGTATTAAATTCCAATAATCTTTCTTTTTCTAAAATTTTAAATTCTTTAAAAACTTGTTGATACATAAATACTTCACGTTTATACAAATCAACTATACGACTATGAGCACGAAATGCTGGATTTTTAGGTGATATTTTCAAAATCGTAATAAACTTTTTAGGATTTTCCTCTAGACTGTTGTTGGATTTCAAACACACTTGCAATATAAAACCATAGGAATTTTCACCAACACCCGATACCGGCCGGGCAGTTATTTCATATGTGTAAATACCTCTCTCAAGAGCTAATTTTTTATAAGTTTCAAATATTTTAGGAGAGAATTTTGTTAGTATCTCACTATTACCAGTTATATTGACAGCAACAGTATTATTGTTTTGATTTAAATTACTATTGTTATTATTATTATTATTATTATTATTATTTGCATCGGCCATTGTTAATAAACACTTTTATTTTATTAATCAGTTTTCACAGAGAATTTTCGTTGTTGTTATTGTTGTTTTAGTTGCTGACGTTATTGTTTTTGCTGTGTAATTACCCGCCGAAATTATTGATTTTTTTCAAAACGATTTTCTACTTGTTAACGGGTTGTTGCTTTCTAGCAAACTGTTGGGGTTTGCATTTTTGTGTTGAGGTATTTATAGTAAATTTAATAGTTGTTGTTTTTTGTGTAAATTGTTGTCGAAAACAACAAATACATGAAAAAAAGCTTATCATGTTTTTTATAACAATCTCTTGAATACTCAATCTACTCAGTTAGGTTTTATCGTGCGATTAATGAAACTATTTTTTAGTGTGAGTAGTTTTTTTTATTTTCTTTTTTCATTGAGAGTATTGAGAGTTCTAATTTAGAAAACAGCAAGAACTGAAGAACCACACACATATAATTATTTAAATTCGGATGCAATAAAATTCATCTTCAAAGTTTAAATTCATCATTGTTAAAGCTTAGACTAATTAATGCTCCTAAGTAATGGAAAATTTAATCTCTCCTCTTTTATTCGCATAATTTAAAGTCAAAGCATTTAACAATTTTGAATTTTAAATTAATTTCAGTTTATCATAGGTGAGCTGCAGTTGGTTAAAAACTATAGTAGAAGAGATATCATGCCTTAAATGATGCTGGGCTTGTTCTATGTATTTGTATATTTTTTTTTTATTTTACAGAAATATAAAAATCTTTGGAATCGGACTTAATTTGTAGAAGTTACCATTTTTTGAAACTTTTACATACTTGAGGAGGTCAATTTGACACCTTGTAGCTTATTTCGTATTACTACAGGGTAATTACAAGATAGTTTTTCAGAAATATTAGGTCCTCCTTTACAACTCCCATACATTTCAATTCGATCTGAACAGTAATTTAAGAGAGAAATTTATTATCAAAAATTTTAAAAAAATAATCAGCTGATTAAGTGAGGTTACCTGTTTGAATTCGTCTTGTTCCCACCCATTATATTCCAATATTTTAAATCAGTAAACTTTGGCGTCGCGGTAGTTATTTCTTTAATACAGTCAGGCGGGTTTTGGATCGTTTATATTGACCGCGTTGTTTTAATTTGGCATTTTAGTTATGTACCTCTGCTATTTACATTTTTGAAAAAAAAATGGTCGTGTAACATTAGACCTAGCGATTTTCTTTGTCACACAGGCTTTTTTAAATCGTCGAAAAGGATCTCCTAAACTTCATCAACAATTGTTGCCTCGTGACACCTCTTGTCTACTTTTTGGTTCGCTTCAGTAGGACTCAATTCACACTTACCCAAAGATTATCAACTCAGCGAAAGCTGTATTGGGAAGAACTTTCACCAAAAGCCGAACTGTCACAACAATATGACGCGATAGATGTCTTGGTAGGTAAACATCTATCGCATCATATTGTTGCGCGACTGACCACACAGTTTTCAAAACCGCTAGAATTTCAGCCTAGAATATAACCGATTTCCCGATAATACTTTGCTTTATTTATTATTTTAGTTATGTACCTCTGCTATTTACAATTTTGAGAATACAAAAAAAAAAAAAAAAAATGGTCGTGTAACATTAGACCTAGCGATTTTCTTTGTCACACAGGCTTTTTTAAATCGTCGAAAACGATCTCATAAACTTCATCAACAATTGTTGCCTCGTGACACCTCTTGTCTACTTTTTGGTTCTCTTCAGTACGACTCAATTCACACTTACCTAAAGATTATCAACTCAGCGAAAGCTGCATTGGGAAGAACTTTCACCAAAAGCCGAACTGTCACAACAATATTACGCGATAGATGTCTTGGTAGGAAAACATCTATCGCATCATATTGTTGCGCGACTGACCACACAGTTTTCAAAACCGCTAGAATTCCGATAATACTTTACTTTATTTATTAAGAACAAAATTTTGATTGATTTTTTATGTTGTAGAAGTAAACAGTTTAATAGCTTTTGCCTACATCCTGTCATTCACATTGTACTAATAGCACAACTAACATGTTGACATCTATTACAATTTGTAGACAAAATTTACCTGTTTATATGTTCGACTTTTAAAAATAATTTGTATGATTTTAAAAAGAACAACTTTTAAGTTTAAGCTGGATTTTATTATAAAATAATTAATATGGAGGCAAATAAAAATATTATAAAATTAGAATGAAAGAAATAATTTTTAAAATCTAAGTAGAAGTAAAATATCCAAATTGCTTTTGTTTACATTCTTTCATTCACACTGAACTAATAACACAACTAACATGTTAACATCTATTACAATTTGTAGACAAAATTTACTTGTTTAGCTGTTCGACTTTTAAAAAGAATTTTTATAATTTTAAAAAGAAAAACTTAAGTTTATGCTGGATTTTATTATAAAACGATCAAAATGATTTGTCTTCATTTTGAGGAATACTGCTAAGATAAATTAATATAAAATTCTTAAAAATATTATATCACAAAAAGAGTGAGCAAATAAATGAGAGGCTAAATTACACAAATAAAATAAAGCAAGATGGTGGTTGTAAATTGTGGCTGCCTACGCTGAATTGTAATTATAACGGCAGCAATATGTTGTACTGACAGTGATCAGCTGATCATTTTTGCTGATACTGTTGCTGACTACGCGTAATTGTAATTTGGGCTTAACAGTCAAATTGCTTTTGTTTACATCCTGTCATTCACATTGAATTATTAACTTAACTGCCATGTTGACATCTATTACAATTTGTGGATAAAATTCAATAGTCTAGCAGCCATATTCAAAAAAAATTAATGTATGTTTGTTAACGATTTACTAACTTTTTCTTATTAAAATTTACACACAAAAAAGTTAGTAACTCGTTATCAAACATACATTTTTTATTTTGAATACCGCTGTAGGTTTTCGGCTTTTAAAAGGTATTTTTATAATTAAAAAAAACAAAAACAACTTTTAAGTTTAAGCTTGATTTGCTAAGCAAAATCAATATGCAATCCTAAAAAAATATAAAAATTAGAATAAAGGAAATTATTTTTAAATTCTAACCTCACAAATGCTGCAAATAAATAACCAAAAATTAAGAAGAAAATATATATTTTTAATATCTAAAAGTATTTATTTAATGGCTTTTGTAAATTTCTATTGTTCTAAATTTTCTCAAAATCTCTCAAACTGTTTAAACTACAATTGATCATTAAATGAATGCACTTTTTTCTAAAACATGATGCATTTTTCACCTTGGCATAGGAATAAAGTTATTGAACTTAACAATCATAGGAATAAAGTTATTGAACTTAACAATCAAATGTGGTTTGGTGGTCATATGTACATATGTATGGCGGTTATATTAGAAAAACCACAGAGAACTTTTTATTCTAATACAACTATAAATTATTGAAATGTTAAAATAAATAATGCAATTATTAGTATAAGATATCTAATGCAAACATGACATTATTGCCAATTATAACAAACTTTTTTTATATTTATTTAAATTTTGTTATTGTTATTGCTATGAGGATGTGCTTTACAGGTTAATGAACTTTTATTTTCAAAAGCCCCCACTATGATAATAATTTTGTTCTAACATACAAGAGACAATTATTTGCAATTTTATTTTTGGATAGCTAACAATAGGAAAGAAAAGTGCATTTACCTTTAATGTGAAATAAAACACACCCTCACCTGTTTAAGGGTGGGGGAGTAATAGGTAAAATGGCATAAACAAATTTAGTTCTAATTTTTAAGCTTATAAATAATGATCGTTGCTCTCTCTCGCTCGCTCTTCTCTATTTACAAAAAGTTTATTACAAATGCAGTTAGTTTGGTTATAGCTCTTGCTAAAAGTTTATTTATAAAAAAAAAAAAACAGCTTTCAATTATAATTTTTTCATGTTAAACATTTGTCTATTGCTAATCAACGCATTTTTTGCGACACCTATGTTTAGAAATTTGTCCCTGAATTAGTGCATTGACCATAATGAGTTTTTGTATTTTCGAGACCAACCACGTGTAGTCGATAAGTTCATTTTTTTAGCTACGATCTTTATACTCTCTTTGTTTGAGCTTTTGTGGTGATCAATTGCATTAGTAGAGGTTAGAATTATATTTATAGAGGAATTGGCGCCAAAATAAAGCGTTTTTTAACGCAGTTATCTTATGTGATTGCATAAAAGCTTTGAATTGTTGTTTGTCCTTGAATGCGTGCAATGACTTTTTCTAATGCTATGACGACGAGCGTGTGCGTTATTTATTGTTTTCTGTTTTGTTTTTATCAAGAAAATTATTGTTTATAGATTCTAGAAATTAGAAAAAGTTGCATAATGACCCTGACAATGACATTTTATTGAAAAAATGAAGTAATATGTTAGATTTTTTTAAAGACTTTTAATCAGGTTGAACCAATCAATTGATCCCAATTTAAAATTTATAAAAGCCTTAGGATTGAGATTAATTTGTCCTATGTTTGATGCTATTTAAAAACTTTGAGAAGGTTTAAGTTTTACACTTTAATTTGGAAATTTAAAGCTAATTTGAAAAATTTACGATTGTAATTAATTTGAAACTTTAAAATATCCAGCGTTTGAAGCTAATCTGCGTTTTTTTTTTATTGTCTTGCTAAACTCCTAATAATGCACCTAAATTTAGACTTCTCAAGATCTAATCTTAAAACTAAAATTAGACTAGATTCAGACCCGCAATTATATCTTGGAATTTAATAAAGATAAATCAAACTATAGCAGTAATTGTTAAAAATACTGAAAAAACAAAATAAAAATCTCTGTGATTTGTTCGCCATTGTTTACACTACAGGAAATGTCAAAATTACTTACCATATCCTGTCATTCACAATAAACGATTAGCATTACCAAATACACCTTAAAATTTTTTTTTAACAAGAAATGTACAACTATTTTAACAAATTATTAAAAAAAGGTTCAATAAACTTTATTCCCCCAAAAATTCAACAATAAACAAACGTATAAGGCAAATTGATCAAAAAAAATTTAATACGCACTCATTACTCAAATGACACTTTCACTTTTTTCAAGTCAAATTTTGTGTATATATTTTTTTATACTCTTTTTTGAGCCTCTTAAACTATTACATAAAACCAAGGTTTATCAAAAATTCATTGAACTTTTCTTTTTTTATATTCATCTTTTATTTGTTGTCTTTTTGTATTTTTTAGTGAATACTTTCAGTAGGTCTTTTGGTTAGTTGGTCATAAATTTTTTTTGGTAAGTTTACAAAAGTGGGTCAAAATTGTTTGTTTTTATTTCTTTTTTTCTCAATAATACTTGTATACACCACTATTTTGGAGGTAAGTCAATGAACTTTTGATAAATGTAAATTTTATATTGTTGTTAAAAGAGATTTCGAAATTGTTTGTTTTTATTTTGGTAGGAATGCTAGTGAGGTTTTAAAACAGACTTTATAAATTGAGATAAAATTGTAAAAACAAATGAATATTATAGTTTTTTAAGAAAAAGAGCTTTTAGATGCCAAAGATAATCTTATTGTTATAATTCAAAACCTTTTTTAATCATGGGGCTTTTTAAAGTTAATTTTAGATTCGATCTTCGTCCTTTTTTAAAGTTTTAAATTAATTTTAATTGTAGTATGTTTTAAGTTTCTAATAAGCTTCAATCGTAAGACTTCTAAAACTCCTAAATTGGCTGTAATCGTATTTCTTTAATAGCTTAAATTTGAAGACTTTTTAAGTGCGAAATTTTTAAAGTACAAAATTATATTCAATTCTACGATTTTTAAATTCTGAAAATTAGCATCAATTCTAGGACTAATTCTAATACTTAATTAATTAATTAAGTATTAATTAATTAATTCCGAAATCAGCTTTCATTGTAAAATATTTTCAAAGTCTCAAAACAGCTTAAATTGTAGTTTTTTTTATTTTCGAAATTAGATTCAATTCTACGATTTTAAGTTCGAGATTTACCTCAATCGTAAGTAGTTCAAAGTGACAAATCAATCGTACTTTATTTATTCAATAAATTCGTTAACAACCCTCGTTAATTTCATTCTTATTTTTGTGACAAATATTTAATATTAGATTTTCTTACTACCAACAATTAAATCAAATTACATTAAATTTGTTATTAATTGATAAGTTTTTTGCAAATAAACTAGGCAAGTCAATGAACTCTTGATAGCTTTTTGTTCAAAATTAAGAATATTCATAGGTAGCAATAAATCTAATCATTTTTGTTATCTAACTGTGTCAAACTATTTTTTGTTTAATAATAGTTAATATGAAAATTTAACAATTGATAAAATGCTTTCCGTAATTTACCGAAAAACAATGTAGTTGAAACATTTTTTGGAAAAAAGTAAAAATAAATGGGACAAATTGAAAAATAATGATTATAAATTTAGTCTCAGCTTTTTGATAAAATATGTAGATAACAATTTTTAACATACAATTGAAATAAAACTGCTAATAATAAACTGGCATCGGTTTATACTACTTTTATATGCCATTTACACCAAACAAAAACTAGTAGTTTTTGGCTTCATTTAGTTTTTGAATGAAAAACTACATAAATTTCTTTGGTTTTCCCATACAAATCAAAAACCATTTTCATGTAGTTTTTGTAGAAAACTAAACGAAAACTACGAAAATAATTGTTTATGATACAGCCTGTTCATAGGTTTTAGATCATTAAGCTTTCGTATATGTTAGTTGAAAGAAAGTGTCAAATTAATTAAATTAATTTTAATCGTTTTTTATATTTTTTAAACAAACTATTTCAAAAATATTATTAAAAAAATATAAAAAATAGAAGTGTACACAATATTAGTTCAATGAAGTCATTTGAAGAAACTTATAAACAATCAAAAACCATATGGAGTAAAAACGAGGTATGTAAACAGTCTGGTTTTCGAGTTTCGGTTTTTCAAAAACCAATTAGTTTTTAATTTGGTGTAAATGGCATATTACATCAAACAAAAACTAATAGTTTTTGTTTGGTTTTTGATTGAAAAACTACATGAAATTCTTTGGGTTTTCCATACAAATCAAAAACCATTTCTATCTAGTTTTTGTTAAAAACCAAATAAAAACTATGAAAATAATTATTTTTGATACAGCCTGTTCAGTGTATTTCAGAACATTGAGCTTTTATATAGAATTAATAAAATTAAATTGTCACATTTCTTGAATTGTTTTGTTTTATAAATTTTGTTAAAAAATTATATTTAAAAAGTTTAAAAAAACATTATTCCCAACAAAAAAGAACGCAATTTTGTTTAAATTGAAAATTAAAACAAATTAAATTTTTCAGCGAAAACCACATAGAGAGAAAAATAGGTATGTAAACGACATAGTTTTTAAAATTTGATTTCGACAAAAACTAATGAGTTTTATTTTGGTGTAAATGGTATATTAGAAAATATCACAAGAGTTCTCTAAGTAAATTAAAAACAATATTTTATTTAAGAGTTCAAAATATCTGCAATTATTCGGGAATTAAAATTTTGGATATACAAAATTCCAACAGTTAAAGCTAATTTGTGACTTCAATAAAGCCTACAATAAAAACTAATTTTGGACTTAAAAAAATATAATTGAAGCTCAATTTGGACTTAAAATATATTTATTTTTTATTTATTTATTTATTGAATAATAAAGTCCAGGATCTCTGGTAGGAATCGAACCCACAATCCTCAGGCTGACCAACCTGTACATCGGGACAGGCTTTAATTTAGTTTGTTTACTTACAGCTAATGCTTATTTTTGACTAAGTTTGGAAATGAAGAAACTGCTGTATTCTTTTTTAATTATATACAAATTAAGATTTAAGTACCAAGATTTCTTTTTTTTATTTTCTGTAAAATAAAGTAAATAAAATTTATAAAATTATGGAAAATTTGCTATAATGGACAAAAAATAATAATTTTTTTTTTCTCCAAAAATTACTAAATTAACACGAACCATTTTTTAATATAAAAAGTATAATAAAATAAAAGTACTAGTCAAATATATTTTCTTTTTTTATCAAAACAATTCACTTTACTTCCATTTTTTGCATCAGTTCAAAAAATTCATTAACTAAAAATTTAATTAACGTTTTTTACATTTAAATTACTTTAACCCCCATTTTTTAATATAAAAGTCCGGCATCTCCACGATATTACCTGCTATCATTTATCTGTGAACGTTAGTTTACAAAAAGAAGCAGCAAATAAACAAAGCCTGTGAAGAAAATTTGCGAAAATTTTTTGTGAAAATTTTTAATATTTTTCTAATTAATATTAACTAAAACATATTAATTTGTATTATTATAGTAAACAATAATTAGACATATCAATATGTCTAATAGCAATACCGATACGGGTGATACTTTTCTATCGACTGATATGAACCAGAGTCTGAACGAAAACTCTCCTCTTACCACCGCCGCTAACGCAACTAATACAAATGAACTCGTAACCACTAAGGGAAAACTGAATATCAGTAATATTGAACCCATCGAATGTGTTACTTTAATAAGTGATGATTCCGATACAGAACCATCACCTAAACGTAAGCCGGCCGGTGGTAGTGTAAATTTAAATAATAGTGGCATAAAAAAATGTACAGGGGATGAGGATTCTAATGATGCCCAGCGCACAGCCGAAGAAAGACGTACTAGTAGACGTATAAAACCGCGTGTTGATTATACTAATAAGCCCAATGCTAATAACACTAATGAGGAGAAACCCTCCACTCCGTCGGGTCATTTGGGTAATGCCTTAATGGGTTCGAGTACAAAATCGGAAACAAAAACTAAGAAGTCGGATTCCTTAAAAAGTCCTTTTGCCAAAGAGATATCAGATCCTCGTGAGGCAGCAGCAGCTGCTGCTGAGGCTTATAAAGAGATTTTGACGGGTTTAGAGGGTGCCGCTTTTCAATCGCGTTTGCCTTTCGATAAAATGACCTCTAATGAGGCGGCTTGTTTTCCAGATATCACCAAAACTGGGCTTGTAGCCCAAAGAGTGTTCCTTAATATACGCAATCGTTTGTTACAAATGTGGATAGAAAATCCAAAACAACAATTGATATTAGAAAATGCCATTAAGGATATGGAACCACCCTTTGACAGTGATCCTAATTTGGTTAAACGTATACATTCCTTTTTGGAAAGACATGGTTTCATTAATTTTGGCATTTTCAAACGTCTGCGTCCAATACCCACAAAAAAGTTGGGAAAAGTTATTGTTATAGGAGCGGGTATTTCAGGGCTGGCGGCTGCCCAACAGTTGCAGCAATTTGGCATGGATGTTATTGTTTTAGAGGCTAGAGATCGTGTGGGTGGCCGTATAGCAACCTTTCGCAAAAATAATTATATAGCCGACTTGGGTGCCATGGTGGTTACGGGCGTTTGGGGCAATCCCATGACCATATTGAGTAAACAAGTTGGCATGGAAATGGTTCCTATACGTCAAGCTTGTCCCTTATATGGTGCAGGTGGTAAACCAGTACCCAAACATAAAGATGATATGGTGGAAAGAGAATTTAATCGTCTTTTGGAATCGGCCAGTTATCTATCACATCAATTAGACTTTAATTATGCTGGCAATAATCCTGTTTCTTTGGGTCAAGCTTTGGAATGGATTATAAAGCTACAGGAAAAAGCTGTCAAAGAGAAACAAGTACAACATTTAACACATGTTTGTGAGGCTCAAAAAGCCATTATAGAAAATCAAACAAAAATTTCTGATGTGCTGGCACGCATTAAACATTTGAAACAATTGCATGCAAAATTACTGCGCACGCGCCCACCCCGTAGCGGGGAGGCGGACAATACTTATATAGAGCATGAATTTGAGATACGTTCCACATACTATGAATGGACTAAGGCAGGGAAGTTGTATGAAGATTTAACGAAAGAAGATGAAATATTACAAAATAAACTTAAGGAGTTGGAATCAAACCCGCCCAGGTAAGTAAATTTTAATAATTGAAAGGTCTTAATAGAAACGTGGGAAATCATAATTTAAATTTAATTAGAACGTTAACGTAACGCTTTGTCGCTGCGGAATTTTAGAATTATTTTTTTTTTCCATAATTTTTTTAATTTTAATATTAATAAAATTGGCATCATTGTTTTTGGAAATAAAATATGAAGAGAGAAATAAATAAGTGTAAATAAAAAGTAAGCAGTGATGCCAGATTGTAAGTAATTATTTATAATTTTAAATCTAAATAAAACTCTTTCAGTGAGTTTTTTATATTTTAATATTTTTTTTTTTTTTTTCAAAAAAATTAAAAAAATATGTTAAATTTTTTGGCGTAAATCAAGATTACCAACACAGTTGATTTTTACAAATTTTTGATAGTGATTCTATAGTACTTTTACTTGCGATTAAAGTGATGTAACAATTTTTGGCCGCTCGTTCTTAGTTTATGAGTTATAGGCTTATAAAGTGTCGTTAGATTATTCATTACGTCACCGAAAATGCAAAACAACGTAAAATCTAAATTTTAAAATATGTGTTTTTGATAAAAAATATTGCTTATTTTTGCAAAATATTAGTGATCACAAATTTTCAGACTTGTAGCTCAAAAAATAACGATTATATTAACTAAGGCAATGATTTTCTTAAGTCAAAATAACGTAACATCACATTTGTTAAAAAAATAAAAAAAAAAATTTTCTTTATTTATTACGAATTTAGATTGCAAATTATAAAAAAATATAATAGATTTTAAAATTTTGGAGCAAAAGATCAGAAATATTTTTAATTAAAATTTTTCTAAAATTTTTATTGATGTTACGTTTTTTTGGCTTCAAAAAATTGAAATCTTGAAAAACGTAAACCACATAACTTAAAAAATATTTAGTAAAACCAAAAATTTTCATCATCAATGTATTAGGCAATATTTAAGGATGTAACAACCCAAAAATCTTGTTTATAGCACAATTTGTTTAGATTTTAGAAAGTTTTTTGTCCTTCCTATAAAGTTATGAAAAGTGATGTTACGTTGTTTTGCATTTTCGGCGACGATTAACTCTTTGACAAGAAAAACCAAATTTTTTATCGGCATAGCGGTACTTTAAAAATGTTTGATATTCAAAAAAGGTTTATACACAGAAAAACCTTTATTAAGACGGAAAAAAATTAATAATTTCAAGTGTGCTAATAATCTTGATTTGTTAAATTTTTTTTAAAATTTAATATTTTGTTTTTAAATCAAAATTTTGTTTCCCCAATTATCATTACAGTGATGTTTATTTATCCTCAAAGGATCGTCAAATCTTAGATTGGCATTTTGCTAATCTAGAATTTGCCAATGCCACGCCCTTAAGCAATCTATCACTCAAGCATTGGGATCAAGATGATGACTTTGAGTTTATTGGAAATCATACCACCGTACGTAATGGTTATTCCTGTGTACCCATAGCACTAACAGAAGGTTTAGATATACGTGTCAATACCGCCGCTAAAACAATAAAATACTTTCCCACTGGCGTTGAGATAGTGGCGGAAAATTTGAAAACCAATAATTCCACGGTTACTTATAAAGCGGATTTGGTTTTGTGTACTCTAACCCTGGGTGTTTTAAAAATAGCCACCGCTAAAGTGCAATCTCAACAGACTAATACAGTGAATTTTGAACCACCTCTGCCGGATTGGAAGCAGCAGGCCATACAACGTTTGGGTTTTGGTAACCTAAATAAGGTGGTTTTATGTTTTGATCGTATATTTTGGGATCCCAATACGAATTTATTTGGTCATGTTGGTAGTACCACAGCCAGCCGTGGTGAATTGTTTCTATTTTGGAGTATATCATCGTCACCGGTTTTATTGGCTTTGGTGGCGGGTCAATCGGCGGCCATAATGGAAAATGTTTCCGACGATGTTATCGTGGGACGATGTATAGCAGTTTTAAAGGGCATTTTTGGCAATGGTTCGGTGCCTCAGCCTAAAGAAACTGTAGTAACACGTTGGCGTGCTGATCCCTGGGCTAGAGGCTCTTACAGTTTTGTTTCGGTGGGCTCTTCGGGTAGTGATTATGATCTTTTAGCTGCCCCTGTTATACCACCCAATCCAAATAATCCTAATCCCAATCAAGAACTAGATGAACTGCCTCGACTTTTCTTTGCCGGAGAACATACTATACGCAATTATCCGGCCACTGTGCATGGAGCATTCCTAAGTGGATTACGTGAAGCTGGGCGTATAGCTGATTACTATCTAGGCTATCCCGAAGGAACACCACCTGATATTGGTTATTCTGTGGTAGAAGCTGCCAACACTGCCTCTGTGGGTGATACAGTAGATTTAGTAGATATTGCTCATTCTTCTTCAGACTCATCTTCTAAGACTTCGGATGAAAAATCCAATCCTGCCGATTCCAATGAATGAGATTTTGCTATCTTAACACTTTTTTACTTACAAATAAGTTTTACAATTTGATTTTGTTAACTTTGTTATAAGTTTTTAGTTTATTTTTTTAATTATACTTAAATTTAATTTATTTTAATTTTTTTCATTTTAATTAGTTTTTTTCTTTATGATTGTAATATTTTTTTTTTTCTTAAACATACAGCAGTGTATATAGAATTTTATAACGAAACCAGGTTTCGCTTAATTTTTAGTAATAAATATGGGAAATAATTAATGTTTTTAATACATATGTAACAAAAAAAAAGAACTAAATGTGAAGTAGTGACCTATAAATAAACATACAATATTTTTAAATTATAATAAATTTAACAAAAACTTTTATTTAATAGGAAAAAGAAATTTTAAATTTGAACTGCTTAATTCTCTTAGAATGATAAAAATAACATCTGGCAGCTCTATATTTATAGCATATGTCTTTTTCAAACACTCACCAACACTATTATTACAAATAACAACAACAGCAACAGTTTGACATTTTTGTTGACTTCATTTGACAATTTTTTGTGTTTTCTTTTTTTGTTCTTATTAAATTTATTTTTTTCATAAAAATTATCATTATTTCTTAATTTTTTCACCTTTAAATAAGTGTTAACAAGTTTCTACAAATTTGTGTTAATTAAATTTTTTAAATAAGAAAACATGGATAAGCTACGCAGAGTTTTAAGCGGTGAAGATCGTACACCCGAGGAAGAAAGCAACATAATTACACAGGTAAATATTTAAAATACAATAAAAAATTGTTTTATGAGACCCACTGGTGTTAGTAACAAGAAAAATTGGGGGAGTATTTACTGCTAAGAATTGTTAATAACTTTATGGCTTTTCCCCGTAGTATCAAGGGGGTTAGAGGTTAGAGAACTTTGTAAAATGAGTCAGTTTAAAAAAGAAAACGTTTTGTTGAAAGAGGAAAGCTGAGGTTTCTGAATTTTTATTAGAAGTTTATTGTATGGCTTGCAGAACAATAGGTCTGTTCATAGTAATAGTAGAAATTAAAATAAGAAAAATATGTTTATGCATCAATATCATTAGGATATGTGAAGCAAATAGGCTTTATATTAAGATTATGTTCCAAATTAAGGACACGACCGATGATTAAAAAGTTTCTAACATAAAGTTTTAATATTTAAAATAGTAATGTGATCATATTTGAAAAAGAATTTTAAATTTCTTTATAAAGGATTTGTCTCGATCAAAACTAAAACAAAAAGTAACAAATTTCGAAATGGATTTAAAAAAAGTACTATTTTAAGCAATGAACGAAATGTAACAATTCAATAAATGATGCAAGACAGCATTTCCTCCTGGGATGTCATTGGAAGGGTCATCCAAACTTCGACATCACACAGTTGGAGACTTCCCCGAGGCATGTCAGAAAAGACCTTCGCATATACGAGAAGAACATACAGATATGTGCAGGATCCTTTTTATCGCACCTCGTATATAGACGCCACAAATTCCACGGTTGCACGCTACCGTATAAATGTCGTACTTGGAGGCCGCCCACCGCCTATCGCAGACAATGAGAAGAACCCGCTGCGGAAAAGAAGAGTAATTCTGTCACAACTATAGTCGTGACGGAGCAATAGGCTTAATGCCTACTGGTCTCGTATAGACCTGCCGTCCCCAATATATGCCCAGCATGTGGACATGGTCCCCATGACACCCACAACACCCTTGACTTTTAAGCAAAACCTCCCGAACACCGATATCAGACTAAGGTTTGCAAATTCCATTCCCTCCAGAGACTCTGATGTGTTCACTACATCAGACAATAGTCTTTATTATTCCACTCGGTTAAAATTAGGCTATAATTTTTAATTGCATCGTAGTGAAACAAAAATAAAAAAGATTTAGTTTAAAATTTTCATTTAAAAAATCTCATCAAAATTGTGTCATTTTTAAAATATTTTCATTTAAAAAAATCACTAAAATTATTTTACCTATTTTTTTTTTTTGCAATTTTTTTTTTTTTTTTCCCCAATATTTATAATTTTTTTCTTCACTATTGTTATATTTTTTTAAAATATTTCAGATCAATGATATGTCTACACTAAGTTGGTCTACACGTATAAAAGGTTTTTGTATATGTTTTGTATTGGGCATAGTATTATCCCTATTGGGTTCTATAGCTCTATTTTTACATCGTGGTATTGTGGTATTTGCAGTTTTCTATACTTTGGGTAATATAATATCAATGCTCAGGTAAAATATATTAAAATTTAAATAAAAATTATTCATTAATAAAGAAAAAAAATTTTGCTTCCATTTAAAGTACATGTTTCCTAATGGGTCCCATTAATCAAATGAAAAAAATGTTTTCTGATACGCGTTTAATAGCCACTTGCATTGTTATATTTTCTCTTATCATGACTTTAATAGCTGCCATTGTGGTATGTTTTTGTTTTTTTTATACAATTTTGGGTTTATAATCTTATTAATTTTTTGTTTTATTTATTATTTTTTTATTTAGTTGCATAAACCCGGTTTGACTTTAATTTTTATCATTATACAATCATTAGCTATGACTTGGTATTCTTTATCATACATACCCTATGCTAGAGATGCTGTTAGGAAGACTGTTTCAGCTTGCTTGGATGTTTAAGTTTTTTATTTTATTCGAAATATTATTTTTGTGTTTTGTATATTAAAGTTATAATTTCTTTTCCCTTTTAATGCACAAAACCTTCAACTTTGTATTTATATTATTAATTTATATTAATAGAATTATTATTAAAATGCCATTACAACATTACAAATTTTTTTATATATACTATATATGCACATTTTCAAAAGTATTCCATTTATGTATTCTTTTGTTTTAAAATATTCAATGCAAATTTCTATAGATCAACAAAATTTTACTTAAGTATTTATGTATATTTTTTGAAGTATTTGTCATTTTCTAAAACTGTAAAAAAGCTTTATCTGTTAGTATAACAATGAAATTGTATTTACAATTTAGGTTTATTATTATTTTTTTTTTTTTTCAGGACAATTATGAATATTAAAAGTGAAATAATTCTACAAAATATTTAACGTTTAAAAATAATTTTTATTCTTAAAATTATTAAGAGCGTGGTAATATGAAATAAAAAGAAAAAAGGTTATGGAAATAAAACTAGAAAGCTATAGGTTTGAAGAGCAATATAAAATATGCTGCATGAAAAGGTATGTATTGGAAAACAATTTATTCGCAATAATATATTTTTTAGATGATATATAAAATATATTTTCAATTGAATTAAAAGGACAGTAATTGGGACAAAATGAATACGTTCTTTTTAAGAAGAAATGAACGGCACTTAAATGAGGGGTATGATCCTGAATTTGGACGAGAAATTAGGTATCATTTAAAGCTTAGAGTATTATTTAACTGATGAGAGGTTGAGAAAACTTTTTTTATATAACTTAATTATAGTAAAATCTTAAATCTAAAACTTAAAACTGATATCTCTCAACTGAGAGCCATCATGGTCTAGTTAAATTTAATTAGGTGGTAAATCTGCTCTTCGGAGTCTTGATCGAGGTTGAGTTGTTGTCAATGAGTTTTTTTAAATTAATCTCTTATTAGTGGAACTTGTAAATCCTTATGGATATTTTTATTTTTTATGTACCATGGTGCACTTGTCATAGACCTAAGGATTTTTGATTGTGCCCTCTGTATAAAATCAACGCTAATGTTGCTTTCAGTACGCCATAATTGTATACCATATGCCCAAATTGGTTTTAAAATAGTCTTATACAGGATAACTTTGCAGTCAAGGCTAAGTTAAGATTTTTCAGACAATGGAGATTGGATTTTTTTATTTTCTTTTGAATCCTCTTGGCTTCTCTGTGACAAGTGAGACAGACGTCTGTCCAAGTGTATGCCAAGGTATACAACATGATCAAATTGTGGGATGTTTACATTATTAAGTGAAACTGGTAGCCAGTCATCCCTCCGTAATGTGAACGTAACGTTCATTTTTAGTTCATTTACTCGTTTCTCCAATTTTTAACCATGTCTCCACATTTTTAAGATATTTATCTATTTGTGTTGATGCTATACATGGGTCCACGTGTGAGCTTAGAATCGCAGTATCATCAGTAAAAGTAGAAATAGTTAAATTGTTGCTCGTAGGCAAGTCCGAAGTATAAGAAGTGGCCCAAGGACACTACCCTATGGAACTACCGCTTTTATAGCATAATCTTCTGTAGTGAAGTCTCCATCTTTTAACCGAAATAATCGATTTTTAATGTATGACCCTTGCAGCTTATGCTGTTGTACTGGAATTATATTCCGTTCATTCAATATTGGTATTATCTTTTTCTGGAATACTTTCTCAAATAGTTTGGACAAACAAGGTAGTAGGCTAATTGGTCTATACGAATATGTGACTGTCAAATCTTTTTCTGGCTTTGGTATCATAATTGTGAAGTTTTCTAAATTTTTGGAAAAACGACTTGTGTTAAGCAGTCAGAACTATTATTGCATCATTTGGTAAATTTTTAATCACAGGTGGTGTTACTAAATCATATCCTGGTGATTTCTTCAAACTAAGATTCTCATGTTAGGAATAGGCAGTGATTTTTCGGATATTTTATTTATTGATTGAGACAGTACTTGGCCTCGAATTGCGTGCACGAAAACAATCTACGGTAAGAACAATTACTATTATTACTAAATTTTACGTATGAAATTAATTAATTTTTTTTTTTTTTTAGAAGAAGCACAATAAAATTTTAATTCTAATTAATTAACTCCATCTTGAAAAGTTTTAACTGATTAAAAATGGAGTCATTTTTACGAAGTTGTTTTTTAAAGGCAAAGTAACTCAGGTTTACTATTAATTAGGACCATTAATAAAATCTGCTTTTTTAAATAACTTCCTTTTTATCTTTGTTTTGCATTATGGTTGGGGAACCATTACAAGAATTAAAACTTAATAATAATGGTAATTTGAATTGTTAAAAGTATTATATATGTTATGTATTATATATATTTTATCCTTAGGCATTAGTACTAAGTAATATGTATTTTTTGGCCTTGAAGGCTTTATATTACTTGAATAAATAAAAATAAATTGAAAATTGTAGAAGTTGGTTAAGACAATGATATGAACTCACAGTCGCAGGTTATTCACCTGATTCGACTCAACAGGAGCTGACTTTTACAAAGGGAAACTTGGAAAATTGTAGTGGTCAGACATTGATTTCTCGAGCATTTAAACAGAAAAGTTGTCGGGACAAGACTTAATAAGTATTCGCGAAAACATACTAATGCAAAAAGGACAATCACGGACACATCTAAGGAATATGGATTACTTTTGAGACAGAGCCAAACAGAAGAAAGGCGATTTCCTCTTTAATCTCAGGAGTAGTCAAATATCACATTATTTCGCTTTTTCACTTTCGAAAAAACCTAAAAAATCTCGAAAGTATACAACTTTAAATAACAATATTTCTGGGAAGGCTTTGCGGAAATTTATGATTTAAACGGCGTTTGAATTGTAATTATATCAGCTTAAACATTAATATTTTACAAATAAAAACTATTTCTTAAAAATGCATTTTAATGCAATTGCATTTTTTAAATGCATTTTTCTTTAAATATGCTATTAAATTTTTTTATGTATTTGAAAATAAAAATCTCAAATTTTTGGGACACACATATGGGCAATTATTAAAAATGTTTGATTTTAGCCCTTAAAATAATATTAATTTTTTGATGGCACATTAAAATCCTTTTGTATACATATAAAGTGACTCGAATGCATTCAGAATCTGTTCGCGTTAATCATTTCATGTGAGGGACGCGAAAGTTATGGCGGTTTAAAGTTGAACATATAAAAGTTTTTACAAACTAGAAGTTTAATTACAATTCTGGTCAAAATTTCTTCAATAAAAATCGCGATTTTTAAAAATTTTGTGAAAAATTTGGATCGTATCTAAGTTATTTCTCCATATATTGATTGAAAATATATTTTGTTAGAGTTTATTACATAGAAATGCTTTTTAATATTGTGATCCTTTTTTAACACAAGTAAATATTTTTTGGTGTATAAAATGTTTATCTCTCAAAATTTTTTGATGCGCCTCCGAATTTTTATTAAGCATAACAAACACCTACGAATTATGTCAATTATAGTTAATTTCATGTTGTCCACACGATGTGCCTTAGCGAAATGTGTTTTGACAAAAGGGTCCCGTTTTCAATTATCAACGACATTTGACTTAAATTTATGATCCCGATCAATTATATTTATCGCCGCTCTTATATCTATATATCTAATATTTATTTAAATTGCAATTTTCTATATAAAAATACAAAAACAAAAAGTGCAATTTTTGCATAATTTTCAAAAAGTCCATAAAATTCTTGTATTAAATTTATTTTTAATGCAATTGCATTAAAATGCATTTTTAAAAGATCTTTCTTATTTTTAAAAAGTTCGTCACAAAGCCTTCTCAGAGATATTTCTATTCAAAGTTACATACTTTTGAAATTTTTTTGGTTTTTGAGAAAGTAAATAAGCGAAATAAAATCGCAATTTCGCGAAACTGAAAACAGAAATTGATAAAAGGCTTAATGGAGTTTGTGTATACAAATTATTATCGAAATTGAAAGGCATCAAGTAAAAAAATACCCTTTTTCGGGCGTTTTTTCATGGAATGGACGATATATAATTTTCCTATCGAAGAAGTATCATCGTACGGGAAGAAATGTGCCGCACTTCTAATAATTTTTTTATGACACTATTTAGTGTATTTTTTGGATATCGAAATGGCGTCACTTTATTAGTTGCCTTAGAAAATAACACTTTAACTATATACCATCGTCTTCTTCACATTTTTCAAAAAATCGATTAATGTGAAGAAATTAATGTTATTTGTTTTTGTAAAATTGTTTATAGTCAAAAAATAACATTTAAAGAACACTAACGGAAATCAGTTTTTGGTAACTATATATTTATCTAAATACTAACTTTTAAGTGAATTTTTCCACATTTTAGTTAGTAACAAAATGCATTATAAATAGATCAAAAATCGAAATTAATGTTATTTGTTTTTGTAAAATTGCTTACAATCAGAAAACAATATCTTGAGAACACTAAAGAGTGTATTTTCTCTGATAGTGGATAAAACTATCACCTAATTGCTGGCAGGGTTGTTACGTCGATAGAATACACAGAAACAGACATTAGTGTAAACAAAATGAAATGCTTCAGTCCTGAGAACAAGCTGTAGTCCTTCAAAAAATAAATAAGTTATAGTGATCGATATTAAGGGCACCTGATCTGCCAGGCATTTAGAAAAATCGGGGAAACCAAAAAGACAATTATCACCTACAAAAGAAAATCGTACTTGTTATACAATTCTAAAATAACTCAGAACCATTTTGTGGATACTGTACATATACTATAATTTTGAATAAAAACTCATTTTATTATTATTAAATTTTATTTTCAAATCTCTTGTTTTTATTTAATTGTTTTCTTTTTTAAGACTAATTCCAAAAAAATTAACAAAAAATATTTAAATATTTAAAATATATACCAGCAATTTGTTTTAACGTTTTTTTTTATATTGTTTTTTTTTATAGTAGTATAAATAACTTAAAAAAATGTGTAACTTAAGCCTTGGTTAACACAATACATACACACAAAAATGATGTTGTTTGTTTTGTATTTCACTTACTTATTCTTAAGTAAAAGCTTAAATTGTAAATTAGTTATTAAAGGCTATTTTATATTTATATTAATAATAATTAAATCCTCTAGATTTGTTGTTTTTTATATTATGTTTCAATTTATTTTTGTTTTTTTTTTTCTTTTTATAAACAAAAGTATTTTTTTTTATTAAATATATTTTTATAATTTGTTTTACAAAAGAAAGACCCTAAGAATTATTTCATAATATATGAAATATACACAATTAATGATCTAGATTTTTTCTTTTTAAAGTTGTTAATTTAAATTATTATAATAATTATAATAGCTAAAAAGGCTAGTTTTAAAAAAGTTGTATATTTAGTTGAACTCAAAGAAAAAATTTATAAACAAAAATGTCTTACATTTGTTTCACTAAAAAAATAATAAATTAAGAAATTAATTTATTTATAAATATTTTTTTGTTTTTGTAACGACTTTGATAATTAATTTCTTTCTTAAATATTTGGTGGTTTGAAAATGACTTTAAGCTTTAGCTTTTTTTATGTTTATATAAATATGTAATGGTATTTTGTTTCTGAGGCTATATTAGTAAAAGTTAAAATGTTTAAATGTAAAATGGGTGGTTGGTGTATTTGTTTATTTTATTAACAAAAAAAAAAAGCCAATATGTTTTTTAGTAAATATAATATTTTTTAAATATAAATTAAACTTATTAAATAAGTCTGGGAAGTTTGGTTTTATAACTAAAACAATTTTATATCTTTTTTGAAATTATTATGTAAGGGACCATAAAAAAATTATTATTAAGTTATGTTTAAAGAGTGTGTGAGGAGAGGTGTTTTGTATTTTAATGAATTTTGTTTTAAATAAAATTCATAAATAATATTTATTCAATCTTCTTGTCGTTGCGTTTGGGGGATTTTTTGGGTGATACTTTGCCTAGAAGATATAAAAAGAAAAACACAATATATATAAATAAAAAATAAATTAAAATTATAAAATTTAAAAATGTTGAAAAAACAAAAAAAAAAAAAATTATAAAGAAAAACTTAAATTTTTAATAATTAATTAAATACATAATTGTGCTACAAGTAATATTTATTAATTTATATATATTTTCTTAAATTTATTTATAATATACAGTGGTTGTCATTTAATAAAAGTACAACATTTTAAATTAAAGAAAAAGTAAAGAAAAAACTTTTTGAAAACTAATTCAAAACAAAAAAATATTTTCCTACCAAATCCAATTAAATTTAACTAACTGTTGCAATATTTAAAAAGCTTAAATCATGTTCTAAATTTCGAACTCTAATATAAATTATTATTTTTCTTTTTTATTACGAATCTAGTTCGCAAACTAAAATACCTTAAATATATGTTTATTATCATTTTAATATATTTTAAAAATTCAACATTTTTTTAAATCGAAATTAATTTTGAAATTTTCGAAATTGTCCAACATATTAAAAAATATAATTAACAACAACAATAAAAAATTTAAGTGAAATTAATTTAGTTTTTAATAATTTTCGAATATTTAAAGACATTTTAAATCGTTATTGAATTTTTGAATATGTTTGATTTTTCGATCAGAAAGAAATTTAAAAATTTATTTTATATTTCGTTTATATTATCTTTTTTTAATGTGTTGCAGAATTTTCAAATTTTTTCGAAAATTTTTAAATTAACTTCGAATTTTTCGAAATTGTTTAAAAATTTAAATATTTGAATAATTTGTAATAATAATTAAAATTTAGTTAATTTGTATAATATTTTTGATATCGAACATAACAATTTTCGAACAAAAAAAAAAAAAAATAATAATTTTATATTGCTTTTTTATTATTTTATCAAAGTTTTCCAGAATTTAAAAATTTTTTGTAAAGTTCGAAAATGTTGAAATTAACATCGAATTTTCCGATTTTTTTTAAAATTTTAATATTTAATAATTCGTAATTAGAATTAGAATTTAGTTAATTTGTAAAATTTTTTTGAACTTTCCAAAATTTCAAACTTAGCAAAATAAAGTTTAAAATTAATATATTATTATATATTATATTATTTTCCCAACGTTTTCCAAAATTTTTGGAAAATTTTTCGAGAATTTTGAAAGAAACATCCAAATTTTCGAAATTGTTAAAAAATTTAAATATTGAATATTTCATCAAGGGTCATCAATTCCAGTTTAGGTTGAGGAAAGTTGTGACAAGAGGTATCTGACAGGGAGGAGTATTATCTCCACTCTTGTGGAACCTTGTTGTGAAAAAAGTCCTTTTGGAACTCAACGACAAAGACACCAAAGTATTCACATATGCTGACGATGTTGTGCTCCTCATCAGGGGAAATTTTCTCTGACATGGGCTAGGGAGAACGGTTTGGGAGTAAATCCTGTAAAAACCGAACTAGTGCTTTTTAATAGGAAATATAAAGCTCTGGGTTTCAAGCTACCACGTCTTGATGGTATCACCCTGGAACTCTCGAGAATAGCCAAGTATCTTGGCGTGATCCTGGACTCTAAGCTCTCGTGGAAACGTAATACTGAGAGTCGTATGCAGAAGGCACTATGTGCTTTCTATCCATGCAAGAAACCCTTCGGGAAAAGATGGGCTCTGAAACCGTATATTGTCCGTTGGATTTATACTGCAGTTATTGGACCCATTTTTACCTACGGAGCTCTTGTATGGTGGAGGGCAGTAGGCACGAAGACACAGATCTCTACTCTAAATAAAGTGCAGAGATTGGCTTGTCTCTCAATTACTGGTGCATTGAGTTCTACTCCCCAGGCCAGTTTGGAGACTATGCTTGACATTCCCCCATTTGATATTTTCATTAGAAATATCTCCGCCAAGTCCGCTCTACGACTCAGAGTCGGGCGAACTCAGGCACAACCGCGTTGGTCATGGCACTATATTGAATGTAATAGGCAGATCAACTCTTATACAGGGGACCGATTATTTGATACCGAAAATTAATTTTGATAGAACTTTCGACATTAGAATCCCATCTGGAGAAGAGTGGGCAGCAAGTTTCGTTTTTAAGGAATATGCTATCTCTGTATTCACCGATGGATCGAAGACGGATACTGGCACTGGCTCGGATATTTTTTCTGATGACTTAGACATTTCGATGTCTCTCAGGTCACCTAATTCGTGTACAGTCTCCCAGGCCGAGGTATATGCTGTCAACATGACAGCGAATTCAGGAATTTCAATTCTGTGCTTCGAACATAGATATATAGCCCTGCCGCAATCAAGACTCTTAATTCTCCCATTATAAGATCGAGATATGTTGACGACTGTATACGCTCCTTAACTCATCTAAAAAACCTTCGGGTGGAGCTGATATGGGTTCCGGGCCATACAGGTATACGAGGTAACGAAATGGAGGATGAATGCACAGTAAATGCATAGTCTTTGGACGCGGCAATCGCTTGCGAGGACATTCTCACCCCCTTCATTGCAGTATCCAATACTCGTGACAAATGGGCGGTGAATGAAGTGGAACTCAGGTGGTCCTCAATCACAACTTGTAGACTGTCAAGGACTCTCTGGCCACTCCGGTCACGGAGCAGAACTAGAGCATTAATATCTCTTGATAGGTTATCGATAAGGCTTCTTGTAGGTATTATCACAGGGCACTGTATAATCGAGCGTATGTCGGAACATATGGGTTATCCAGGAAATAACTTTTGTAGAAGTTGCTTAGATGATTAAGAGGAAGAATCCGAACAACACTTGTTATGCGAATGTCCAGCACTGAAAGGGCGTACACTGAGATACCTCGGTAGAAAACTTTTTCATGATCTGTATTGTTTCAATGACATGCCACTGTCAAACCTGATTATGTTTGTTAGGAGTACGTGTTGGTTTCAAGGTGTACCAACGGAACGTTAGTTTTGTTAATAGGAGGGAAGAGGAGCATTCTTACCATATAGGGAATCACATTGGCCTAAGGTCCTCCGAGCGTGCAACCTTATAACCTAACCTAGGACCGACTAAAGTTGAAATCTGCGTTCGAACAATTAAAAAAGAAATTTGAATATGATATCAAGATTTTTTTTGAACTCTAAGATGAACTAAATAAAATAGTTTTCTGAAACTCAAAATCTGTTAACAAATTTCTCGTTATATTCTATTATTTTCAAAAGATCTTCGATAGCTGTTTTAGATAAAAATATTAAAATATATAAACTAAACATATTAAAAATAATAAAACAAACTTTGTACGTTTATAAATTTTAACCACTGTATAAAGAATATTGTCTAATATTTTCTTATTTTTAAATAAAAAATTAAAAAAAAGGAATAAAAAAATGAAATTAACACACATGTTTAATGTAGTTTTAACATAATAATTATTAAACAATTTTAATTTTAATATCATAAGGAGTGCTTTCAATATCAACATGTTTGCTAATGGTTTTATTTAACTTTCCTCGTGCATGTTCTATGATTCTAGGATGTACATAGTAAATGGGACCTGGCCAGTAGATAGATTTATATATTTTTTTGTAAAGTAAAAGTAAAATAAAAGGAAAGGATAGCATGAAATTACACACACATATAATAGACATTGAACAAATTTTAAAATTTTTTATATATAAACAAAAAATAAAAAATATGAAAATTAATTATTAAAAGATTTTAAATAGCCAATCTAAATAAAATTGAAATAAAACCAATTTTGAGATAATTAAAAAAATAATAATAATAATAAAAAAAAGTCACACACATTTAGAGACACACATGGTGGTTATCATAGAAAGTGCTTTAATAATTTTAAGTTTTCAATAAATTAAAATAAAATATAATGATTTAAGACACAAATAAATTACCAATTTGGCAAAAGATCCAAATTAAGACAATTTAAATTAGGAAAAACTTGTAAAAGAAATAAAAGTTAACTTATAAATATTTTAAAATTAAAAGAAATATAAAACTTATAAAAAATTAACAGCCTTATTATAAATAAAAAATTTATGCTTGCTAATGAGATTCTAACTTTTCCTTAAGAAAAAGTTAGCAAGCATTCATTTTTATTTTGAATAAGAATAAATAAAAAATTATGTAATATAAAGATTTCTAAAAAATAGAACCTAAATAGATTTCCTACCTTTTGATTGTTGTTTTTCCAAGCTTTTAACTTTTTTAGAGGGAGATTGTTGTAATTGCTTATTTGTTTTGCGCTTATCCATCATGCGCTAGAATATGTAAAAAAAATAATAAACACAATTATAAAACACATTTATTTTATTTACAAAAAAATAAATATACAAACAAATATAACTAACCTGCCATAATATACAACCATAAACAAATGCTATCGATATTAATACTTGTACTGTCAACCAGATTACAATGTTTATAGCTTGCGTGCGTTCAAATAATTCTTTACCATTTTTAATGCATAAAATTGCTTCTGATACCATAATGGCACCATATACCCAACATTGGGTACCAACACGTTTACAACGGGTATCCGTAACATAAGTGTAATATTGTCTGTAACAGAAAGGGGAAAAGAGGAGGAGAAATAGAGTTTGCATTTATAATCTTGATAAGAGTGTATGAAGAACATACCTTACTGAAGGCGCCACAAAGAGACCAATGAATATTAAACGACCAATTACGACATAATGATCTGGAGGCATTTCGAAAATGTGTTTAAGGAAGAATGTATTGAGTTCAGTAACCTAGAAATAGGAAGGAAAAGGAAAATAATAACACAGAATTAATATGACACAAAATTTTAATTCTGGCGTGTGTCTTGAAAAATATTTTTTTATGATAAAAACGTTTTTTTACTTTTTTTTGTTAAAAAAAAAAAAAAAAAAACATTTTTAAGGTGAATATTTTTTAAGTAAAAAAAAAACATTTTCCTTATTCGTGCAAAACTTTAGAGGTGAAAATCTATTAATAGAGAACAAGTTTTAGTGTTGGTAAAAATTTAGTGGTGAAGAATATTTTTGTGGTAAAAATATTTAGCGGTGAAAAAAATTGTTTTTGTGGTAAAAAAATTGGTGTTGAAAATAAATTGTTTGTGGTGAAAGACTTTTAGTGGTTCTTAAGTGTGTAAAATTTTGTGGTGAAAAAATTTTGTTGTGGTGAAATCATTTTAATGGTGAAAAAAAAAAAAAAAACAATTTTGTTGTGTTGTGACAGTGTTGCCATTTTAGCACTTTCAGTGCTAGATTGGAAGAGGTTAAAATGCACTGAAAATTTATAAAAATATGCTAAATACTTTTTAGAACTTTTTTACAGTAATATTTAATCAAATACTTTTTGGTTTTTTTAAAGAATTTCTTAGTAAATTTGACATTATTAGTTGTCAGTTTTAAAATATAAGACCCATTTTTACTTTACTTCCCAATATTATCATTAACTCTGAAGAAAACATTTTTATAAGTTGTCATTTGAACTATATATTACAAGAAAAATTGTGCTAGAACAATTTTGCATAATTTTTTGGATGTTTTATCACTTTACCAATAACATCTTCTGGCAACACTGTATTGTGAAAGCATTTGTTGTTGAAAATACTTTTTTTGGGTGAAAATAAATTATTGTAGTAAAAGACTTTTAGAGGTGAAAATATATTGGAAAAATTATTGGATGAAAAACATTTTTATTGAAAAAATACTTCTTAAAAAACGTTTCTGGGCTGAAAAAATTGTGTTTTTGATGGTGAAATTTTTTGACAAATATGTATACTTTTGTGGTAAAAAATAAAATAAAAATAATATTAATTTTTGGTGAATATACATAAATTATTGTGATGAAAAGTTTTTTTGTAAAATAAAAGTGTGGTATAAATTAATTTTTTACTCCTAAAAACATTTAATGGTGCTGAAAAATTTTTGTTTTAAAGAAATTCAGTTTTTGTGGTGAACATTTTAGTAGTGAAAATAAATATTGGTAAATATAAATATAAGTTTTTGTGGTCAAAATAAATGTGGTGTTAAAAAAGAAATTGTGGTAAAAAATGTAATTGTGGTGAAAAAAGTTTGATGTTGAAAAAAAAAAAAAATTTATAGTGAAAATAAATTATTGTGTTGAGAAACTTTAAGCAGTTAAAATAAGTAAAAAAAAACAAACATTTTTTAGTTGAAAAAATAAAATGTGGAGAAAATGCATTTTTGGTGAATATAAATTTTTGGGGAATTTAAATGTTTGGTGAATATAAATTTTTGTGGTAGTTTTTTTTTATTTTTTTTTATAAGAAAGTATTTTTTGGTAAAGTTTTTGAAGTAAAAATAAATTTTTTTGTGAACAAATTTTTGTGTTAAAAATAATTTTTTTGCGTAAAAATTCAGTGGTGAAAATAAATTTTGTTTTTGTGCTGCAAATTATTTTTTTTTTTTTTTTTAAATGTTAGTGGTGAAAATAAATTTTGGGTTTTTGTGCTGAAAGTTATATCTTTACTATTACAAAAAAAAAAAAGTTTGTGGTGAATATAAATTATTGTGGTAAAAATAAATTTTAGTGGTGAAACAAATTTAGTGGTAAAAAATTAAGTTTTTGTAGTAAAACTGTTAGTACTGAAAATAAATTTTTTGTGATGAATATAAATTGTAGTAAAATTTAATTTTTGTGGTGAAAATAAATTTTAGTAAAAAATGTTAGTTTTAAAAATAAATTTTTTAGTTTTTGTGATGAAAATTGCATCATTACTTTTAAAAAACGTGTGTGGAGAATATAAATTATTGTGGTGAAAATAAATTTAGTTTGTGATAAAAAATAGAATATGTATGTATGTTTATAGTAAAAAATATTTAGTGGTGAAAAAATTTGCTATATTTTTTTTTTAGCAAAAAAAAACTTTTACAAATTTGTTTTTTCACTAAAAAAATTTGCTATATTTTTTTTAGCAAAAAAAAACTTTTACAAATTTGTTTTTTCACTAAATTTTATTCACCGAAATTTTCTTACCACAAAAATTGCTTTAAACAAAACAAAATTTTTAATTACAAAAATGTCCTTTATTTCACCACAAAATTATTTTAACATTTTTCACTAAATAATTTTTTTTACCTAAAATTTTAGTCATAATTTTAGTGTATTTCATAATTTCTTTTTTAACCACAAAAATGTTTATATTGTAAATACTTTTTATGCTAAGAAAAATATAGTTTTTTTCATCTCCAATACACAAAAATATTTTGGATGAAAACTTTTTTTAATGAAATCCTTTAATTTAAAATCAACTCACCTGCCAAAATATCACCAATTGTATAACAGCTGCAAAACGCATAGCAGTCGATTTAGGATCCAACCATCTAATAGCAGTCCAACTTTCTGGGGTAAATTGCAACACGGCACGTTTAATTTTACCACTAGTCGAAGAAATATCCTTAATGCTGGCCCATTTATATTCACGCATTTCCAAAATTTTACAGATTTTCAAACCAACCCATATGCCCAAACCATTACAAATTAAAACATCCAAAATT
The DNA here is from genome assembly GCA_951394005.1 of Protophormia terraenovae. Classification (NCBI taxonomy): domain Eukaryota; kingdom Metazoa; phylum Arthropoda; class Insecta; order Diptera; family Calliphoridae; genus Protophormia; species Protophormia terraenovae. Next base: position 12,468,594 of record OX596075.1, on the reverse strand, counting down.
AAAGCATCCCACCAACATTCAACGAAATTTGGTAACAAATGAGCAAAAGTTATTTCGGTAATTTCCCACATAATTGAAATGGCCCATAAAATACCCATGTGACGGATGAGAACGGCTTTGAAAGCCCAACCAAGAAAATGACCCCAAGCGAAAACATCCAAATGGCTTTTAACACGTTCAAAAGAAACATCCGAGCAATTGACACCATATTCCTGTTAGGAAAAGGAATAAAAAAGATTAATTTGTAGATAATAATAAATTATTAAGGAAGGAAAAACTTACCTTATCCATATTAATGTGAAAATCTCTTAATTTTGGATCCAGCCAATATAATATATTCATAATAGTTTTGTGATTTTGGAACATTAAAAATTGCAGAGCCATTAAGTACAATACCGAACAACCAAATAATATACGCCATACTGCCGGATGTGGTCGCGTAAATGGACCATTAGGAAATGCCAATACCGATATAATTAGGAAAAAGAATACCACGCATAATATACCAGCCCAAATGTTCTCCTCAAAATTACCTTCGTCCCTATATGAAATGAAAATGAAAAAATATTTTTCTTTAGATTAGTTTTTAAGGAGATTTTAAAAAGTATTTCCTTTAGATAAATATTTTAAGATATTTGTGAACTTTGTTTATAGAATTTCAAAAATTCTATTCATTTATTTTTCTATTTGCTTAAATTATTTTTGAATAAATCTATAATATTAATAGGAAAGACGTTTCTTTGTGATAAAATTTATTTTTCAGTTTATAAACGATTTTATCAATAAATACACCATTTGAAAGGTATTGGCTAACAGTTATGCACTAGCACAAAATTTTCTCTTAACAGATCCTAAGAATAAGGTAGCGAAACACCCCAGGTTTAACCTAGTTTGTTTAAAAATACTTTTTTTTATAGTGTAAGTTTATAAATAATAACAAATCTCTATTAAGCACGTGCTGATCAGAAAAAAGTCTATCAAGAAGACCTTAAACTTGGCAACAAATCAAAAAAATAAAAACAACTACAATTAGTAATAAAAAAATTAAACCAAAAAAAAGACTGATTGGCAAAGCAAAAAATTAAAAAACACAAAACGTCATAACTATCGTATGATTTATACACAAGAATACAAAGTTTAGCATCATATTAGGAAATACGAGTACGAATAACAAATCACTACGTCTAGAATTTTTAAAAAACACACGTATATTATATGTTTAAAAATAAAAGTATTTTGAAAAAAAGAAATACTTATGGTGGGTCTCTCACAATTATTATTACGTATCATTATCTGTTGCTAAATACAAATGACGTATTGACATTTGACAAGGGAATTAAAATAAAAAATTTATTTAAAACTTTGTATTTAAATAATCATTCAAACCGGATCTTTTTGTTCGATGAGAACACAAAAAGAAGTCCCAACAAAAAGGATTTAAAAAATCATATATTATTAGACAAACTGATAAGAAAAAATGAACGTATGAGTTGGTACCAGTCCATTTTTATAATTTATAACTATTTGATAGTAAAAATGCTACTGTTAAAAATATATACATATGTATATATCATGACTGGTTCAAATTTACCTCACAACAAAATTAAACAAATTGTGTTATTTTTTGTTTAACTTAAATAATAAAAATTGTAACATGTGTTAGACTTTCAGGACCCTTAACTAACTACTGCTTAACTAATTTTCTGTCTATGGCATTATTTTAGACGTCGTTGTTTTTTTTTATTGGGCTTTAGGTTGTTGTTTTTTATAACACATAAATAATTATTTTGCATTGTTTATTTATTCAAGTGTTTCGGAGTATACATACATATATATTAATTTTATTTTCGTTTTAAAGTGGAAATTGTACACTATGTATTTTGTATGTTACATAATACAAACTCAATTTATAAATAGCAATTTACAGTGTTGCCGATTTCTTAATAAATTACTTACAAAAATTGTAAAAAAAAAATTCACTAAATAAATATCAAATGTGTTAAATATTTTTAAAAATTTAAGGAATTGTAAACTAGAGCGGGTCGGTCTCCTTACAAAAAAAAAAAATAATAATAAGTTGTGCCAGTCGCCCTAAAATGAAAGAATGGTTAATGAGGTTTCCAAAAAGTTCGATTGTACAATGTGATATATCGTTGTTAATGGTTTAACAACTGCTTAAAATTTCTCTTTGATGATTTTTGAATCTGACATCAAATTCTAGATGACACTTCTGTTATCTCGGATACATCCCCCCTAATTTCCAATTATTTTCATATGTAATGAAAGCCCTTTATAAACCTACTATTTTTTGTTTTTAAAGTATTTCATTTCATGCATAAATAAAAAATAGCAAAGTTTTAAAAAACTGCTTAAGTTTAAAGCAAATTTCAACTGAGTTAAATTTGCCACTTCGAATTTAATTTTAAATTCTCGAATTAAATTTAAATTTTCGAATTTATTTTTCATATGTTGGTGATTTTTTTTAATAATAAAATTAATCAGAATTCTGTTGAATATAAAAAAAATTAGCTCGGCAATTAATTCTGGATTAGCGAATTTTGATATTTTTGAAGAATTATATTTTTATTAATAAAAAATTTATAGATTTTATATTCCTGTTGTTCCTATAAGGAGCACTGGGCCTCAACGATTGCGTTCCATTCTTGTTTGTCTGCTGTATCCAGTTGTCGGCGCCATGTATGGCTGCCTTGTAGATTCCAGTCTATTGCGTTTCTAGTAATATCAGATTGTGGCCTGCGCAAAGCATGTCCAATCTATCTCCATTTACGTCTTCTGATTTCGTTTAACAACTGGTATCTGTTCGGTCTATGCCCCAAAGTTCCTCATTGCTGATAGTATTTGGCCAGTATACTTTCAGAATTCGGCGGAGGCAACGATTAATAAAGACCTATAGTGCTCTGAGGTCACATCGAACTGCATTCCACGATTCACATCCATCCATCCAGGCAACTGATTTAACGCAGCTGTTGGAAATGTTGAGTTTGGTCCTTCTGGAGATGTTATTGGGAGTTCCACACATGGTTGAGTTGCCCATAGGCTTATCAAGGCTTATTTATGCGGTTTTCTACGTCCCTTTTGCAGCCTCCGTTTGTTGTTATCGTGCTTCCCAAATAGCAGTACGACTGGGTATATTCTATTTGCTGTTGGCGCAAGATAAAATTATTCGTGTTTGGCACATTGATTCCCATGGCCTGGGTTTTAAGTATATTTATTTTAAGACCACACTGTGCTGCCTCGACTTCTTTGTCACTCAGTTTTGGCTGCATGTCATTAAATTTATGAGATATCAGACATATGTCATCTGCGTAGTCCAGGTCCTCAAGACGGCCGTTCAAACGCCATGTGATACCTCTTGGTATTGATGTCACTTTCGACATGATGTTGTCAATGACTACGTTGTCACAGCATTGACAGATTAAATTTATGACTGTGATCATTTGTCACTTTTATGTAAACAATTAATTGATTTTTAAGCTGGTAATAACGTTTCCGCTCGTTGCTGCGTGACGCGTACATTGGCCTTCCACCATTATTGTGTCTTCATGTAAGACGCGGCAATTAGCGTTATCGTACAGGGACTCGATGAGAGATATGAGTCTCTCTGGTATACCCTTGCATTTAAGAGCATTCCAGATAGCTTGATGATGTAGGGTGTCAAACGCCTTCTCAAAGTCGACAGAAACAAGGAACAGAGGTGTTCGTCATTCGACTGATTGATCCGTAATTATCCGTAGGCTATTAATATGATCGATACCAGAGTGAACTAGCTTGTTCGTTGCGAATGTCGTGTGCAAGAGCGTCCACCGTTGTTTGTTCATTATATTCGCTATCACGTTATTTATTGATTTTGCTTAGATATAAAATATTTTTACTATATTATAGCTTACTGATTATGAAAAATATTTCACCATTTTAAATTCTAGTCATAAATTTTTTATTTTTTTAAATGTTCTTATCATTTGACTGAATATTAAAAGTAAATTTGATTGAATTACAACCAAATGGCAACCGATTCAAAAAAGTAAAGGCATTTACTTTTACATTTACGGATTATTTCGGTAAGGGTATCTTAGCGGTAACGGTATTTTCAGTTATTTCGGTAACGGTATTTAGTGTTATTGGTATTTTGAGCTATTTCTCTAATGGTACTTTAAGGGTAACGGTTGTATCAGAAATTTCGAAATATCGGGTCAGAACCATAAAATATAAACTGTAGTCAAATATATAAGGTCGGGATGGGATAGCCATAACTTTATTATAAGTTTTATTTAAATTTTATTAAAAATAATAATTTTTCTTAACCCGAAAAATAACAGAAACTGTATTTTAGCGTTATCGGTATTTCGAGCTATTTCGGTAACAGTGTTTTAGCGTTATCGGTATTTTCGATTAATTCGATATCGGTATTCTAGCGGTAACGGTAGTTAAGTTGAATGCATTTGTTTCTTATAGAATATCTGACAAGTATGGAAATTTGAGCCGACTTATTTTTTAATATTTTTCTACTGCACTACTGTCAATATTTTTCTTAATACTACAATAACTTTTAAGCTTAAAAAAAAGTGTGAATACCCCTAATATTTTAACAAAGAAACAATCAACATTTATTATACACAAATATATAGATAATTACATATTGATAATAGATCACTAGTACATTAAAAAAACAATTTGGAAAATTGTCAAAATTATTTTAAAAACATTTTTATAATTATAACAAAATGTTCTTATACAAATGAACTATGAACTAAGGAGAATAATACTATAGAATTCATTCATATAATATAAAAATGATTTAAAAAAGAATTATAAATATTAAACTAAACTTAATAATAAATGGTCAGCATTATAAATAATTTTAGAAAGCTAATTATTGTGTTTATATTTGACTTAATAAAAATATATGAGCATTTAAATGACTCAACATTTTTTTTTAAATAAGAGCTCTTTAAAAGTTCTTAAACAAATTTCTTGTATTAAAATTTCTTTATTTAATTTCCAAAAGGAATAAATAAAAAAGAAAAATATAATGGAAAAAAAGAAAAATTGTTATAAAATTCCCGGAAATTAAAAAGTTGAATATTTAACAGTATGTACCTAGTTGTTTTTTTATGTCCAGCCAATAAATTTAAAATTCTAAACTAATTTAGATTATTTAACAACAACAACAAAAAATAAACAATCATCCTAACCAATTATCGCTTTATTAACATGTAAACTATTTCAATAAAGAAAAAAAAATATCATCCAATCCCTCATAAAACCTTTGCTTGACTTCATTGTTATTCTAAATGACGCCACATACAATAAGTTTTTTCAAATTATCAATGTTTTCATTTAATGTACTTATTGGTGGTTTTTAAATACTTCACTACTTATCTCTATACACATTTTAGAGTAGGTTCAAAGACCTTAACTTTAGATTTTATGGGATTTTATTTAAGAAATAAATGCTGGGTTTAAAAAAATCTCTATTAAAGAAAATATCATACCATTTTTTTTGGGAAAGATTAATAAAATTTAATTAAAACAAATTAAGGGAAGTAATAATTGTTGAAGTGATGATATTTTTCAAATACAATGGTTTTTCTATGCTTTGCCCAGTAAAAATTTTTAATTTAAATTTTCTGCTGAGTGTTAGAAAAAATAAGACTCAACATTGATTAACAATCTCAATTTCAAAATATCCTTGCATACTATAGCTAAATCGAACATTGTAAATGTCAAGTTAATCAATCAATTATCAATTGTTTGTAAGTGAGCACATGTTTTCAAGTTGAACAATATACCACATACAAACTTAAATACAACAATAACTAGAACAAAAATAAAACAAAATTTAAAAATCTACACATAGAGGCACTAAAGCAGAAAAATAAAATCCTCTATAAAACTGTTATAAAAAATCAGCAAAAAAAATACTCTTTTTCATTGTACTCTCTATTTTAATCAATAAATGAAGGTTAATACAAATTTAGTGATTTTATTTTTTCATTTTAAGGTTTAATTTGTTTTTAACAATTAACACAAGTGCATCTATTTTTTACTTGCTTAATTTAGAGTTTAAGGAAGTAAATTCAAACTTACGCATCCATTTTAGATATTCCTTAAATGTATTAAAAAGCATTTGCTTGTTAAGTTTGTAATTTTATAAAGTTTTCTTTTTTTATTTTTTGTTTTATTTTTTTAACTACTGCTATTTTTTATTTATAGCTTTTTGTATTATTTTTAGTATTACAAAAATTTATTTTTGTATTATTTGTATTATAATAAATAGTAACCATAGTATTAAATTTAGTAACATTGGTTTTTTTGGTTAGTAAAAAATATTTAATAATTTTGATTTTCTTGAACGCTAAGAAGTATATTTTTTTATTTGGTAGTTTGGAAAATTATTTCATTTTCACGTTAAACTAACTAAAAAAGAAATGACACAATTTTTTTTTTATTATTTTTGCTCAATACATGTCACAAGAAAGTAGAAAAGAAAACTGCAATTTTTTGTTGTTGGTGGTGTTGTGGAGGAAATAAGGGTAGTATGACAAAGTGTTAAAAGTCAGGGGTGTAGAAAGCGAGAGGGATTTTTTCTAACTCTACAATTGGAGATGATAAACAAATTTTGATTTTTTGGTAAAAAATTCAATTTTTTGATAAAATAGTATGTATTGATGATAAAATTAAATTAACTTATTTTGCAATAAAATTTCATCCATGTTCGAATTTTCGAATACGTCAAAATTTAATAAAATTCATGGTAAAACCCAAAATAAATAAATTTTTGAAGGTTTTTATAATGTTTGCAAAAAATTAAAGTTCTTGAAATTATTTTTGATTTTTGTTTTTTATAAATACATTTTTTAAGAATTTAGTAAGCTTTTGCTAGAAGTTAATCGAGCTTTTAACAATTTAACAAATTTTCGCTAGAATTTAAATTTTCGAAATTTTTTTCGAATTTTCGGATATATCAATAACCACTAGAATTCATTAGAAAATTAAAAATTTATTTTTTTAATTTGGTAAAACAAATAGGTACCATTTTTTATGTTAAAATTAATCAATTAATTTGATTTTTTAATATTAATTGATTTTTTTACGATAAAATTAAAAATAAATCGAGTTTTTTTATTTTTTAAAATTTGGTTCATGTCGAAAATTGCTAGAATTCATTAAAAAATTAAAAATATTTTTTTTTATATTTTGGCAATTTTTAGCAAAAAAAAGAAATACCTCTTCAAAAACTCTTTTACAGTTAAAAAAATATGTTTTGTAGTGAAAACTAGTTTCATGGTGAAAAATTACTTCAGAGGAGAAAAACTAATTTTGAGGCGAAAAAATAGTTTCGAGGTGAAAAACTTGTTTTGTGATAAAAAAAACTAGTTTTGTGGTGAAAAACAAGTTCTGAGGTGAAAACCTAATTTTGAGAAGAAAATGGCTTCAACGTGAAAAACTAGTTTAGTGGTGAAAAACTTGTTTTGGGATGAAAAATTACTTTTTATTAAAAAAAAATATAAATAGTTTTGAGGTGTTAAAATGTTAAAAAAAACATGTTTAGTGGTGAAAAACTTGTTTTGTGAAAAATTAGTTTTGAGTGAAATGCTATTTTTGAGGTGAAAAACTAATTTTGAGGAGAAAAACTGATTTCAACGTAAAAAAATAGCTTTGTGGTGAAAAACATGTTTAGTGGTGAAAGGATTGTTTTGGGGTAAAATATTACTTTTTAATAAAAAAAAAACACTAGTTTTGAGGTAACTAACTTGATTTATGGTGAAAAACTTGTTTCATGGTAGAAAACTAGTTTTGAGGTGAAAAACTAATTTTGAAAAGAAAAAATCGTGAAAAAATTTTAAGTGGTGAAAAATTTGTGTTGATGTGAAAAACTAAGTTTAAGGACCAAAAATAGTTTTATGGTAAAAAACTGGTTTTGTGGTAAAAAAATTTTGTTGTGAAATTACGGTTTTGAGGTGAAAAAGTTTTGAGATGGAAAACTAGCTTTGAAATGAAAAACTAGTTTTGAGATGAACTAGTACTGAGGTAAAATACCGCCTCGTGGTGAAAATTTAGTTCCGAGGTAAAAAAATGCTATATTGAAGTAAGAAATCAGTTTTGTGAAAAAAAAATATTAATAAAATTTATGTTAAAAAATCGGTTTTGAGGGAAAAAAATGTTTCAAAAGAAAAAAGTGTTTCTGAGATTAAAAACTATTATTGAGGTTAAAAATTAGTTATGTGGCAAAAAATTAATTTTGAAATTAAAACCATCTGTATAAGATGAAAAGGGAGAAAAAAGTTACTTTATAAACAACTTGTTTACCATGGAAATCATTTTTTAAAGATAAAAACAGTTTTTTAGGAAAAAATCGGTCGAGCTAAAACACAATTTTGTAGTGAGAATTGATTTTGAGGTGTAAATATCAATTTTAAATTAGAAATTCTAGAAGTGAAATGTCGACATTAAGGTGGAAAAAGTCTATTTTGAGTTTAAAAATCATGTTTAAGTAAAATATTACTTTTGTGGTGAGAAGAAAAATAAGCTATAAGCTGAAAAACAAATTTTCCAAAAAGCATTTAAATATCATAAACTTTTCTACAACTATGCTCCCTAATTTCCCCCTAACTGTAAACGCTCTGGTTTATTTAAATCCTTTTCTTTCTATCTAGCATTTGCGCATTGCACTGATTTTAATTTTTTTCCGTTTTAGTGTTGATTTTATAACATCGAAAATATGAGTGCGTGTTTAATCATCATATTTTGTTTTGATTATTACTTTCTTAATAATTCCTGCTAAAATAAAATGTTCCCAGAAAATGTCAATTATTTTTATGTTGAAGCTACCCAACCCAATTTAAATATTTTCGGGAAAATATGAATCATTCTATTTACAATTAAACAAAAATGTCCTTTTTACCATAAGTGACGCAATACCTGTTGAAAAAAAGTTTCATGTTTCACTTTAATTACCTGACAAAAGCAAAATACATAACAGCCAAAACGGAAACGGCCAACAGGGTTATGGTGTGTGGTTTATAAAAGAAATCCAAGGATATATCATCTACAGGACGTTCATTGACAACCAAAAAAGTTTCGGCAATTTCATCAGGTTTGGGTTTTGTTGTTGGGCCTCCGCGTGTTTTGGTTGGTGTGGTGGGAGCACTACAGGCCCCAGATTTGACGGTAGCAGGTGCATGTAAGGTTGTAGTTGATGTATTAGTATCGGTAGCCTCTGGACTACCACGTGAATTAGAACGTTTCTTCATGGTCTTGATTTTTTTGTATTGTTTACTACACTTTTTCTTTACTAATAATTATTATCTTTTTTACTTTGTTGGAAAAAATTAAATGTCTTTTTCTTTTAGCTAAAAGGGGTGGTGGAGTTGCGCAACCATTACCCTATCCGAATGATTATGTGTTGTGTGATACTTTGCCTTATTAGATTCGACACAATTCACTTGCAAAATGCTTTTATTATATAAATGAGATTTTTCTTCAACACTAACTACACTAAGTAATTATGCCGCTATTTATATGCTTAATAATTCATTATTTCTTAATTTAATATGCTAAAATTTACGAAATCTAAAAAATTTCGTTTAGTTATTTGGCAAAGGAACACGTCTTGTTCTAATGAAAATTGCCGGAAAATGAGCACGAAGTGCTTATTGTTTTGTTGTTTGAATTTTGACGTTTGGTGATAAAAAAGGAACGAGAATAGTAATGCCATATCGGAAGTATTAAATAATGCGGAAAATTTGAGAATTTTAAAACTCAAAATCGTTTATTTTTTTACTCATTAATTACTTAGAATTTCCTTTATTTGATACATAATTTTTTCTTTAACTAATTATAAAAAATATAATAAAATCGGTCGAACTTTTTGGGCTATATATGAAAAAAAAAAAAAAAAAAAAAACGACCAAAATCTTGTGAAATTGAGATAGTTGAAATGCATATAACTCGAAGTATATATAAAACAAATTTTATATGCAAGCATTTATTCAAGAAGAGCTCTAAGGTGATATAAACATTTTAAAAATCGGATAAAGAAAAAAAAATTTGGCGAGTGGTTAAACATTTTCTATGTCGGTATTCTACTTTGATCCTCCAAACCTCTGCTCCTAATATGTATATAGGGTCCTCCTTCCAAGCTTAAAATTTTATTAAAACATTTTATAATTGAGCTTTAAGAAAATTTTTATTAAAAAAAGAGTACACCTTAAGTTTGTGAAATGTGCTTTTCTTTTTTCCTATATCTAAAAAAAGTTTGATAGCTCAGACGGGAACGTATCCTAGAAAAATGATTTTTGTTGCTATTGATACATAATTTTATCCACTTTAATACGATTTGTTAAGAAAAGTTAATTTTCAAATTTCAATAAATAGCCACCTTGGACACAATTACCCTAATATGCATCGTTTCATATAACACTCTGGTAAAATTTCAAAAGTGCTACCAAGTTTATCTGTCATACATTATCACATTTTCTTCCATTATCTTACCATTCTCATTGTTTATGCAAGGAAAATTGATATAAAAACAAAACTTTTACAAAAATATACAAAAATTCCATAGAAAACAACATGGAAACACCACATAGCACAACAAATACCAAAGGTAAGCTGATGTCTTCAAACATATTCCAAAAATTTATGAAATATCTTTTCCCCTTCTCAAAGAATTTGAGGTGACTGGTGTTTCACGTAGCGGACGTGTACGTAAAAAGTCTTCCAAACTCTTGGATTTTCAATCACCCGATGAGGTGGAAAGAAAAATATACAAAAGAACTACGGCTAGTAGTCATACACCTAGATCTACAACGACTAGGTATAATGGGCGCGGTAGGCCAAGTTTGGCTGCCTTAAAGGCGCGGAAGGCGGCAAGAGCAACAGGGCAAGATGATGATAATGATGTGGCAGCCGACGATGAGGAGCCTGAGGAAGAAATAAAAGAAAAATCCGATGCGGATTTGGATAATACTGCCAAAGATATGGCAGATGAAGACGAAGAATTAGGGGAAGATGAGGACGAAGATATTAATGAAGTTTTGCATAATACTAGTGGCTTGACAGCAGTAACCGATTCAGATGATGATGGTTTTGGTGAATTGGTGGCAGATTTAGTGGGCACTGAGGCAGCCAATTTGGAGGGTGCAGCAGCCAATCAAAAATCTCCCTTTAGACAATCTTTATATATGACGGAGAAAAATAATAAGAAATTAAAAGAAAATAGAGTGGAGCGCAAGGATAAGGGTAAAACGCGTTATACTGCCTATAATATGTGGGCACGAGAACATCGAAAATCAACCAAGTTTGGTAAAACAACAGATGTGGATCATCAGGCGGCCAGACGTTTACATGAATTATGGTCAAATGTTTCCAATAAAGAGAAAAATGCTTGGAAACGTAAAGCTAAAATGCAAGCAACAAGAGCCAAGCAACGAGAAAAATCGGGTATTAATCAAATAAATAAAACCGCCACGGTAGCAGCCAATACCAGCACACCCAACTCTACTTTTATTAATAGACCTACCACAAGTCGCACTAGAAAATTGGCCGAGGATAAACAGAAAGCCAAAGATGATTTGTTAGTTGCAAGTCCCGTGACTCCCTCGACTACCACACCAAAGAGACCACGGAATAATTCCTATAGAAGGAATAACTCCAATACTCCTACGACTAATAATACAAACAATAATTCTTCTCCTCTATACATAGCCACAAATGGTTCTACCAATAATTATAATAATACTAACAAAACGCAGACTTTGAATAACACCAAAACTTCTCTACCCACCATTGAACCCATAGATGCTGCGGCTCATTTAAAATTGCTAGGTGAGAGTTTGAGTATTATTGGTGATCGTCTTAAGGAACATGAGGGTCAAATTGCCGTTTCCGGCAGTTTATCGGTGCTGCTGGACAGTCTGTTGTGTTCATTGGGGCCTTTACTGTGTCTGACCACACGCCTACCCGGTTTGGATAAAAAACCACAGTTAAAGGCAAATTTGGCAACCACCCTGGATAATATAGCTTATGTTATGCCTGGTCTTTAAGTTGGCTGTTTTAAATTGCAATGCAATGTTAAGGTAAACTTTTATATTATAAGTTGAATATAAGCAGAAAATATAGTTTTAAAATTAATAAATAAAAATATTTTAAATAAAATCAAAATTATGAAATTGAATTATTGATATTAAATGGAATGGACCAGATAAAATGATTGAAAAGGGGAGTAGAGAGAAAGAAGGAATAGATGGAATTTGGATATGAAATCTTTAAGAGAAGGAACAAATTTGAAATCAATTTTTTGTATTTTTTATGGACAAAATTTTCTATTTTTCTATTCTATTATATATTTACTTTATAGAAAATTGTCTCTAATAAAATTTTGTTATAGAAAAGTTTTCTTTATAAGATGTTCTATTTCTACATAAATTTTTATAAAAAAGAAATTCTATAGAAATATTTATAAGCGAAAATTTTGTATAAGAGAAAATTTTTTTATATAAGAAAACATTTTGCAGAAAATAATCTCATAAATTCTTATAATTTTTTTGTTTTTAGAAAAATTTTTCTTAGAAAAATTTTACATGAATTTTTGTTAAAATTTTAGAAAATTTTCTCATACAAAATTTTTTATAGATAAATTTCTTTTATACAAAATTTTTTATAGAAAATTATCACTTATATAAAACTTTTTATAGAAAATTTTCTCTTATACAAAATTTTTTATAGAAAAATTTCTTTTATATAAAATGCTTTATAAAAAAGTTCTCATAAAAATTTTTGTATAGAAAATTTTCCCTTATACAAACTTTTTATAGGAAATTTCTCTTATATAAAATTTTTTATAGAAAATTTCCTCTTATAAATTTTTTTTTTATAAAAAGCAGTTTTTTATAGAAAAATTTCTCTTATAAAAAATTTGTTATGGACGATTTTCTCTTATAAAATTTTTACAGACAATTTATATTTTTTTAGTCTAAATTTTATGAGAACAATTTTATAACTTTTTTCTTATTAAACAAAAACTCCATTTTAAAATTTACTTTTTATTATCTTTTATTTATCATATTTTTGTAAGTGAAGAACTTTTTTTTATTTATAATTAAAGTTGTAAACATATACAACATACTTTTCTTTTAAAAGGGGGAATGTAAAATTGCTTAAGGTAACTTTCGAACAGGTCCATTAATTAAAATATAAACAAAAAAGAGGTATTTAATATAAAATACACAATCAAATAAGCTTAAAAAATAATTTCAACAAATTTTGTAATACCAACATTACTAGCTAAAAATTAAACATAATAGGATTTGATTACGTTTTAAGCAAAAGACAAAAATACACGTATAAACAAATATCTAGCGATTGCCCTGAACACATTACGTTACAAAAACCAAAATAAAAGTAAAGAAAACATTTTTCTTAAAAATCTTGTTTTACAAAATGCTCTCAAAAAAAATTTAATAAAATATATTTAGGTGTAAGGTTTATAATTGTAATAAACCTTTTTTAAAAAAGGAATGTTTTTTTGTGTGTTTAAAAAATTAAGGGTCATTAGGTTTCCAAAAATATATTATTGTATACCTAAAAAGAGATTCATTTATATGCTCTCTTTTTTCTCTATTTCGTTTTTCATTCAGCAGTCTCATTAAGTAGTTATGGCTTGTTGTTATTGAATAACAGAATAAGTTTTCAGCAAATTATAATTGTTGCGAAAGACCAGCTGCTGAAATATTATCACCTGCCCCAGCAGTCTTTTTGGCCACACGACATACCAAAACTGGGGCTACACATAATTCTATGTCCAAAGATTTTTGTGCCGTAATTTGTAAAGTTTCAGACCAACAAGGTACTGGATTTTGAGGATCAAAGGTCATGCGTTGAGCTTTAGATTGATCCAAAGAAGTAGAGAAACTATCATCTAACACCAAAGAGGCGGATTCAGGATTAATCTAGAAAGATAACAAAAAATCTTTTACACATTTTATATTTAAATAAATGTTCTAACAAAAATTACCACTTGTGATTGACAGACATAACGATGAGCTATTAAAGCTGCCTTAGCTGCTCCTAATTTAGTATTTTTCCATTTGGAATCTTTAACCGTCAATAAAGCCTGATATGCCAAGGTATGTAAATGTATTCTGCTTACCATTCTTCTTTTAGTATTTTTAATACCTGTTTCATTTCTATAATAATCCTTGGCTAATATAGTAAAAACTTTACGCATTTGATCTAGAGTAGTAGCTACTCTAGGATTCCAATCTGAAGCCAAAGTTGTACGTCCATGTTCTAAAACTTTTGCCAAATTATCCAATTCTTGTTCATTCATACCCAACGAATCAACATGAGGTAAAATGTATTTTCTTAACTGTTGCAATAGCTCAATTTCTACATATGAAGCCATTTCAAAATGTATTAAAGTCTCTTTACTTAAAGCACTTATTTGTTGGTTAACTTTAAGTAAACGTGATTCTCTTATGCCTTCAGCAAATTTATAACTATCCATCATTTGTATGCCACTTATTATAAAGAGATTAGGTTTATAACTTGCAATGGCTGTTTCTAAATGTTCAAGAGAATTGAGATGTGGATTATTGTGATCATTGTGTAAGATATAGCGATTAGCTCGAGGGGCTGTAAAGGGGCCCCATATTTCACCAGCCTTGTATTCTAATATTAAGTGGATATCATCTTCTTCGATATAGTCGCCAGCGATTTTTATGGTGTCGGGTACTAAGCGACGTAATCTAAAGGAAGAGGAAAATAAAAAAAGTTTTCGATGGGAAATGAAGGTAAGCATAGTTGTAGTAATTAAAAAGCGTTAATTTGGTTCACAGAATATTCTACTCTATAGACCAGACGATGGTCAACTCTATAGACCAGACGATAGTCCAATCTATAGATCAAACGATAGTCCAGTCTATAGACTAGCCGATAGTCCAGTCTATAGATCAGACAATAGTCCAGTCTATAGGCCAGACGATAATCCAATCCATAGACTAGACGATAGTCAAGACTATTGTCCAAACTATGGCCCAGTCTATAGCCTAGTCCGTACTCCAAATTATATCATAGTCTATATTGCAGACTATAGGGCATTTTATGAATATTTTTACTCAAAAAAGCAATCTTCCTATTTCAAAAAAATCTGTTTTGATAAACTTTATAAATACAAAATTTCCTACTTATTTGTATTCATAAAAACAAGTTTCATATTATTAACCTTGAAACTATTTTTAAACTTTCTTTTGTTTTAACCTACAATTTATTGAGAACATTCCCTGATTACTTCTTTCATTACATACTCACTTATGAGACATTCTAGCACCCAATAATACTTCCCAACCCTCTTTATCGAAACGTATACCCATCAAGGGAGCATTGCCACCAATAAACCATTGTATCGAATCGCGATGTTTCTTTTTAGCAATATGTATTAATTGTCTAAATAACTCGGTATTGGGCATAACTCTCCTGAAAGCAATAAAAATAATTAAACATTATTTTTATCTTATCAATTAACAATCATTTTATCAAACTTACTCTGCTGCTGCTCCATTACGAAAATAATAAGCAAATGTTTGCAATAACTCAGCCTCATCGTTCACCTCATCCACCGTGAACTCTGACCCCACATTGTCTGGTATTATTTCTGCTGAATAATTTAAAAACTCTGTTGCTCTAATTAACAAATCACTGCAAGCACCATAACCCAAAGCAACTTTAGGTTTAGTATCATTCCAAGGTCGTTTCAATTGACTTTCGATCGCCAATAAACCCGTTAAAATTTGTGTGATTTTATTTAATTGTTTCAACGATAGAAATGCCTGCCAAACAATCGATATTAAAGCCGCAAATACCGAAAAGGTGGTTATTAAAGACATGTATTTTAACAATGACATCTTTGCCAGACAATTGCTTTTATCCTGTTCTCTTTAAGGTTTTTTCTTTTTTATAAATATCACTAATAACACATTGATGTTAAAGTTAAAGATAGCAAATCAATAATATCAATCAAATTAAATATAAATTAATATTTTAATAATTAACAAAGAAGAATTGAATGTGTGTAGGCAAAAAGAAAAGAAACTTGTACAAACAAACCGGCTGGTGGCTATTTGATTGTTTGATTGGCTGTTGGAGTACGATAGAGAGAGCAGAAAGCTGAGTTTGTGTGTGATAACAACCAGTGTACAGTGTACCCTGATAACAACTGTCAACGTCACTTGTGGGCATAGTATAATAATTAAGTACTCGCACATCTACAAAAACAACAATTGCTTGTATTTTGTTAGTGTAAAACTACTGCCCACAATGTCAAAATGCTTTGAGCGGAAAAATGAGAGAATGAAGGAGAGCAAAAGTAAAAAAACTCGAAAAAAAATTTACATACGAATACAAAAACAATTTGACAGTACCGCGAGGTTTGTCAATGAAAAAATTGTAAAACAGCTGTTCTTACGAGTATACTTTATAATTATACTATGGTATGTACCAGTTGGCCAAATGATCTTAGACGACAATGTCTTTGACGAATTATGCAAGACATGTCCCCCATTTTCTAAGTTTTCTTACGTCGAGTCTATATTAGAGAAATTTCTATCAAGACAAACGTCAAATTTTTGGTTGAATTGCAGATAATTTTTTATCTCTGTCAATTATAGGGGAAAACGTATGTCATAATAAACCATACAAAAAGTACCAACAACAATCAAGATGGCGTCTTTTACCAAGCATTATCAAGACAAAGTTGTCAGAGCTCGAGCGCTGACAATTTTCTTTTAACTTTGAGTCTACATTAGAGAAATTTTTATCAAGACAAACGTCAAAATCGATGCGAATCTATACAAGGTAGCCTCAGTTAAACAGCTGAATATTATTTTTAGTTATTACAGCTGTCAAACTGCATACATAAAAAACACTAATGAATTCGCCATATTGTTGTTTTTGCACAATTGTTGCCACCTTACATAAGTTCGTGTTCATTTTGACGTTTGTCATGATAAAAATTTGTCTAATGTAGACTCAAAGTAACGCTGCAATAACACTGACAAATTCAGTCTACATTAGACAAATCTTTATCATGATAAAATTTTGACTTTTGTCTTGATAAAAATTTGTCTAATGTAGACTCAAAGTTAACGACAAAATAAGCTTCAAAGTCTTGCACTTTGTCTTGAATATAGGTGACAAAATACAATGTTAAAGACAAGAAGAACGACAATATCTTAAATGTTGTCTTCTTTCAAAGTTTAGTAGCGACATAATAAAAGACATATGAATAAATCTTGTTTTCTATCAAACTCTATTAATGAGGATGTAAACGACTCAGCCTTGCATATTGTCATCAGTTAACAGCATTTGTCGACGATATGAAAGAACATGTCTTGAATTATGTCATCCGTAATCGATGTTGAAGACAAAAAGAAAGACGTTGTCTTTATTGGCTTCTTCAATCAAATGCTTTTTACGACAAGAATAGCGACAATGTCTTTAATGTACTCTTTTATTTGATTCTGTTGACAAAAAACAGAGGAACGAGGTCTTATATATTATCTTCCGTCAACTTTGTAAAAGACAGATTAAACTACAATGTACATAATATTTCATCCATAAACGATGTTAAAGACAATAAGAAGGACATTGACTTCAATGTAGTCTTTGATCATATACTTTCGAGTACAAGATGAGTGATAATGTCTGTAATGTTTTCACTTATTTATATTTTAAATGACGACAATGTCTTTAATATTTCCTTTATAAACTTTATTGGTGACAAATTAAGCGACAAATTGTCATTTTCGTCATCATTCAATCGGTTTTCATTCAATCACATAAATGCTTCGCAAAGCTCATAAATATGATAAATATACAAGCTTGTTCCTGATTCATCGAAGATGTAAGGCCCATCTTCGATTTTATGTTTCTAAGGATAAAAATTGCAGAACATTCAAGTACTATTAGAAGAACGAAAAAATTCAACAAAGTTCCTTCTTATGGATTCGCATTCATTTAGGACCTCATATCTTTAATTTCATGTTTTTAGATCCAAAATATTAGAAAATTAAAAAAGTACCATTAGAAGAATAAAAAGGTACCACAAAGTCCCCTCTTATGAGTTCGTATTTACTGAGCACCACATGTCCTTAATTTCATGTTTCCAGGATCATAATTATAGAAAATTAACAAAGTATCATAGGAACAACAAAAAGAGTACCACAAAGTCTCTTCATATGGATTCCCATTCTTTTAGGACCGCATATACTTATTTCATGTTTCTAGGTTAAATATTACCCAAAATTAAAAAAATACCACAAAATTCCGTCTTATGAATTTAAATTCACTTAGGACCACATATCCTTAATTTCATGTTTCTAGGTTCATAATTATAGAAAATTGAAAAAGTACCATTAGAAGAACGAAAAAGTACCACAAAGTCCACCTTGTGAATTCATTCCAACATGGGACCATTAGGGTTTTACAGTTTCAACAAAAAGTCGACTTTCGATTTTTCGACTTTTTTTAATTTTTAAATAGTCGATTTTTCGATTTTTCGACTTTTCGACTTTTTCAATTAATAAATAGTCGATTTTTCGACTTTTTTTAATTTTGAAATAATCGACTTTTCGACTTTTTCCGACTATTTTCGACTATTTTCGACTTTTTCCGACTATTTTCGAATTTTTCCGACTTTTCAACTTTTTCCGACTATTTTCGACTTTTTTTGAGTATTGACTATTTTTTGTTAATTCTCTAATAAAAATGAATACAACGCAAACAAATATATTGATTAACAAACAAATCTATGCAATGAGAGTGCTAGTTACACACAAAAATATGTATTAACTACACGGTTTAATAGTATATAAATAAAAGCTGAAAAGAAACTATTCATTTTAAATAGGATAATTTTTTAAACATTTTTCTACTTTCCGACTATTTTCGACTTTTCGACTTTTTCCAACTTTTTCCGACTATTTTCAACTTTTTCCGACTTTTCGACTATTTTCGACTTTTTTCGACTATTTTCGACCTTTTCCGACTATTTTCAACTTTTTCCGACTTTTGGACTATTTTCGAATTTTTCCGACTATTTTCGACTTTTGGCATCAAGAAAGTCGATTTATCGATATTTTCAAATCAAAAAGTCGATTTCGACTTTTTGCAACAAAAAGTCGATTGTTCGAAAGTCGATTTGATAAACCCTACTTTTTATTCTAAAAATTTCGTGGAAAAATCGTTCATAAAAATGCTGTTGAAAGAAGTCTGACTCTTATCTAGTTAAGAGATGATTTTTTTACGACGCGTATAACATTAGCCAAATGCGAGAGTGAGACGCAAAACTCTCGAAGGCAAAAAAAAACAAAGTACAGCCTGATCGCCCTTAAGCGATAATGACGATGACGCATTATATGTTTATCCACCCAGAACTGCTTTGCGACTCAAGGCTAAACTACATAGAATACTTTCGCTTCAACTGCGACTGACAGCTACGCAACACATAAATGATATTAACCCAGTCGTTGCATTATTTTGTTATTAAAATTTTATATAATAAAATATAAAGATGTAAAAATTCTATTATGTTCTCAGTTAAAATAACGAATTGCAAATTAAAATTTCCGACTCAACGAAAAAATATTAAAATAATAATAAAACAACCGACAAAATATATTTACGTACTTCAAAGTTGAACATTTTTCATCTTTGAAGTACTTCACGCAGAAGTTTGGCGTACTGATTTGGTTCCGCTTAATATAAATGCATGTATTTAACTTAGCTGTCAGTCGCAGTTGAAGCGAAAGTATTCTATGTAGTTGAGCCTTCAATATACAATCTTATTTTTTTGTCACTATATGTAAACAATAAAACGTAAACAAACTTTGACAGATCTCATACACAAAAACAATTTCAGCTGGGCTGACGATTATACCTGTTCAGTGTACCCTGATAACAACTGTCAACGTCACTTGTGGGTTTATATAAACAACGGTGCTGCCAAATTGTATTAGAATTGAAGAAAACCGCTAAATTGGAAGGAAATAAAAATTATTTAATTTACCATAAACAATTTTAAATAAAATAATTCAGTTGCAAATAGTTGGAAATGTTAAGGTATCAATGGAAAGCTCTTAATGGTGCATTTATAAACATAATAATAAAAAATAATAACAATAATAATAATTATAACGCAACTTTTTTAAATATTTGGCATAAATTAAGATCACCGACCCACTTTCAAAGAATTTTTTATATTGATTCAGTAGCACTTTTACTTGTGGTTAAATTTATTTTTTATGTTATGTTATTTGATATATTTTTCTTAATGTCCTTATTGATACATATGCAATTTAAATTATGTTACTAACTTTATAATTATATAAATATCACTATAAATGCTTAAACAAAAATTGCATTTTTTTTAAATTGATATACCAGAATTTTAAATTTTTTATTTTAAAAAAGCTTATTTAGTAAAGACTAATAAGTTTAAGCAAATATTTAAGGAATAATCCAAAAAATCGATTTTTTACTAAAAATCTTTTTGCAGATTTTTTTTTTTTTTATTAAAAAATAGATTTTTGCTTATTTTACTAAAAATGTCGATTTTTCAATTATGTACACTAGGAAGCAAAAGTCTGCGTACAAACATATGAATGACATTTTTGACGCAATTTGTCTATATATCCTTTAAGATTTTTGGAATTTTTACAGCTCTATATGATATTTAACAATATTTAAGTAAAACATAAACTTTAGAAAAGCTGTTATTCAAAAATATTAAAATAAAGTTATATAATTATACAGCAAAAGTCTGCGTACATTATTGAAAAATCTAATTTTTTCGCGGGTTTTTTAGTTTTAGATTATTAAATTTGTTGCGTTTTAAATTGCAGTTGTTTACTTAATTGTTGTTACAAATTTTCTAATATAATTAAAGATCTTTTCGTAATAAATCAACGAAGAAATTAATTTATTCTTACTGAAAGTATGAATTTAATTTTTTAAGGATGCTGAATAAAACATTCAAAAATATTAATAGAAATCCATTTGTCTGTCTAAGGAGAAATTAGTATTAACCGAAATAATAGGGTCCCTTTCACTCAAATCACGTTTTGGAGAAATTAACGACATGGATTAATGAAAAAATTTAAATGCGGTCATGTTATACGTGAAAAAATCGGGACAAACATCTATAAAATTTACAAAAAATATTAAATTCGAATAAAGTACGAGTATTCCAGATAAAATTAATAAAAAATATTGTTTGCATTCTTGACTCTCGCGGTGTAGTTGTACCTAGAAAACATTTTTATATATTATAAATGAATAGAAAATAATCAGGTTTTCTTATAATGGGACTATTTTATTAAAAGCATGATCCGATTTTTTTACTATGTTTTTTACTATGTTGAACCACATTTAGCATCATCTTAGAATGCACTTTTTTTAAAATTTCTATTGATTTTTTCGCTTTTGTGCGGTGAGCATATTTTTTATTCTAGTTTTTAATAAAGCATAAGTCTGTATTAGTGGTATTATAGCATAAAGCCTAATATTTAATGATATCTTTTTCACAATCTCAACAAAAATACACTTCAATTTAAATAGTTCTTTACAATTTAGTAAATTTTATAACGGTTTATTCCCAATTTTGAGGTATAACATAACCTGATTTTTTATTTTTTCAATAATCTTGGCCCTTAATGCTTACGAAACGTGATTTGAGTCAAAAGGACACTATTATTTTGATAAGTAGTCATTTCCTTTTAAAGAGATGAATTTTTTTATATAATTATTTCCGGAACTTTCATTCAGCATCCTTACAAAAATTAGGGTAAGGATAAATTAAATTCTTCTTTGATTTATTACGAAAAACATCTTGAATTATATTGTAAATTTTTTAATGTTAATTAAGTAATCAATAGAAATTTAAAACCCAACAAAATCAATCATGTAAATTATAAATCCGCGAAAACATATACATTTTATAACAGTGTACGCAGACTTTTGCTATATATTTATAGAACCTTAATTTAAATATTCTTGGATAACTTCCTAGTGTATATTTGAATTCAATTTTTCAATCACAAATCAAATTATTCAATAAAAATTCGATTTTTTTTTTTAATAATGATAAAAGCAAAGATAAAAAAAAAACTATTAAGATTTAATTTATTCTGAAACGGATTTGAATTTACATCTTTTGTTAGAGAATAATTCGCAGTTTTCATGTTTATACCCTTCATCACAGGTGTAAAGATTATATATAAGTTTGTCCATTTGTAATTTCCGCAATTTTAGTCGGAGAGCAAAAAAGTTAATAATTTTTGAATCCTTGTAAGAAATTATGACAATAGGACCGTGTCCGTCCGTTGAAATGGCGTTTATGAAGCCCACCGATAACTGCCATATATAATTTAAATATTAAACGTTCAGAAATCTTTCAGCAAGTTCACAAATGCCGGAGATTTGCTTTAAAAAAATTGGTTTTAAAAACCGGGTCTTCGTTTTTGCGAAGAAGGTTCGCCAATTTTTTTCTGAATTTTTGTGCTGAAAAATTTTAAAACGAAATTTTGATTTTTTAAAACCCTTGTTTAAGTAACGGATTTTTAAATAAATCGTTCATAAATATTTTTTATAAAACTTTGTTTTTTGAATCAACTAAATTAGTTCATAAACAACCGAGTTAAGAGCCAAAAACTAAAAAAAATCTGTAATAATATAAATACACACACATTTATTTTTTGCAATGACTATTAGCTTTGTCAGTTTTGTTAGCAACAGCAGTAATATAATGTGTTGTTCTTGTTTTTTGTATATATGTAATTATAAAAATGTATAAATATATATAGTGTTGTTGTCTTTCTTAATTAAGCAATACTATGATTTAATTTTTTAATTAAATTTTTTCGTATTAAAATTTTTGTGCTTTGGAAAAAAATTTAAAGTTATGAAAGCATACTTTAAGGCGAAATTTTATTATTTAAGATGTAAGATGGTGAAGGGTATTAAAGAATCTGCACAACCGATCCTTGGAATTAAATAAAATCCCCAGAGAATTTATTGCTTTAAATTTATAGGTAATAAAATTAAAGTGTGAAAAATAATATTAAAATTTTGTAAATTAGGACCTTTTTTTTGACTATTAACTTTTTAAGTAATCTAAAATTCCTCGACATAATTTTTTATATTTTTCTAAAAATTGTCCTTTTAAAATCAATGCATTTATTTGATAAAACCTTTTAAAATAGCTTTAAATACTTTACAAGTAGTGTTAGCCACATTGTTTTAATAATCAGTAATAAAACAGGGTTGTTACTTTTATACAAACAAAATACAACCCTGAGATATGCATATGAAACGGAAATATTAAAAACCGTTTAAAAAAATAAATTTAAAATGTTTTTTGTTAACTTGAATTTAATTATTAAATTAAAAGCTAAATTTAACAAACTCAAATTATTAATTAAGATATTTAATATTATTTAAAGGAAATTGCATAAATTAAATGTTATTGAAACTAATTTCTATATAAAATTTACAAAAATATTAATATTTTTAAAAACTTAATTGAAAATTTAAAATAAAACAATCACTATTTAAAAGCTAAAGTATAAAAATTAATTTATGTAATTAAAAAATATCTTTGTGTTATTAGTTTGCGTAAAATTATAAAAAAACTTCCAGAGTAATACTCGGAAATATTATTATAATTTAGATTATTTTTTAAAAAATATTTTATATGATTATTTTTATATTCGAAAATATGTTTGTGTTTTATAGACCTTGAAATTAAAACAAATGATCTAGAAGTCACAAGCCCTTTTTAATATTTAAAATTACACATATTACAGTTAGGCTTAGTCTTGTATTGTTTTTACAACATTTACAAATCAGAATCATGTTAATTTATTATTATTTTTTTTGTAAAATCAACATGTTAACATTGTTGTTTGACGTTGATTTTGATTCGTGACGTAGTAACTTACATATGATTCAACCAAGCGTTTTTTTATTATATTTTATTTAAACTAGCACAAAAAGCCGGTTACTTGGTTGGTGGAATACTTGACCGTGCACTTGAAATATTTTTGTAAAATAAAAATAAAAAAGAAAATAAAAACATAAATAAAATTCAGTTGGTAATAAAATCCGGTTTTATTATATTAAGTTTATACATAGTATATGGAATCATATTAAATGCATTAAATCATGGATGAGCAAACAAATATTTTAAATAGTAACTTGTGAGTTAAAAAAAAATGATAATAGTAATTGAAGTAAAAAGGAATGTAATAAGTGTCATCTTATACAATTAAAATATATAAAATGTTAAGTGGAAATTTATAATTATTTTTTTGTATTCTGAAATAAAGGAATTTTTGTAAATAAATACAATAAGACCGACAAAGGTTAAAGTCTAGTGTTTATAGATTAGTTCAGTTCAAGAAGTTTAACAGTTTTTTTAACTCAAGTATGAACATTATTATTTTGTTTAAATAGGACGAACATCTGTGTACTTTTAGAACACTTTTAAAAGAACAGTTAAATAGTATTTTTTTTTTAACTTTTTGAAATTACGAAAGTTTATTTTAAAACTGTTGTAGAAAATTATATGTAATATTTTTAAACATTTAGTGGTACAAAAAAAGACTGTATAAGTTGCAGTATAACAGTTTTTGGTATAACTTTTAAAAAAGTATAACATATTATTCGGAAACTGTTAGACTAATATAACATTTTATTATCGCAGGAAGTAAAATAACGCAATTAATCTAGTATAACAGTTTTTGGTAAAATTTCAAAAATTATAATAGTTTATTTTGAAACTGTTATACAAAATATCTGATATATTTTATATATTTTAAACATTTAATAATATAAAATAATAAGAAGAACTATATGCCGAAGTATAACAATTTCTGGTACAACTTTTCAAATATTATAACAGTTTATTTTGAAACTGTTATACAAATATAAAATTGTTTAATATTGTATAATACTGTAAGACCTTAGAAACTACATATTGTAGTATAACAGTTTTTAGTAAAAATTTTCGAAAATTATAACAGTTTATTTTCAAACTGTTATAAAAAATGTTAAAGTTTTAAACATTTATTAATATAAAAAATTCAAAAGAATGATATGTTGCAGTATAATAATTTTTGGTACAACTTTTCAAAAATTATAACAGTTTATTTTCTAACTGTTATAAAATTTTAAAATCTTCGATCGGTTTCGTATTAGAAGAATTTTAATAAAATAGTTCTTAGTACAATAACAGATTTTGTTAAATATTTTATAAAATTATAACAGTTTATTTTGAGACTGTTATACAAAATATAACAATTTTAAGTATTTACTAGTACAAAAAATTTACAAGAACTATATACTGTAGTATAACAGTTTTTTTTTATAAAACTTTTTGAAAGTTATAACAGTTTAATTTGTAACTATTATAAAAATTTTACATTTTCGGACAGTTTCTCATTACAAGGAATTTTATAAAACCTTTTCACCCAGTATGGTAATTTTTGTTAAAACTTTATGAAAATTATAACAGTTAACTTTGAAACTGTTATAAAAATGTAACAGTTTTATACATTTAATAACAAAAAAAGTATAGAAGTAATATATGCTGCAATATAACAGTTTTTATTAGAACTTTAAGAAAATTATAACAGTTTATTTGGAAAGTGTTATAAAAATATATAATTTTTAGATGGTTAATTATTACATGAAATTTATTGCAATATTTCCACCTACTATAACAATTTTTATATAAACTTTATACAAATTATAACAGTTTATTTTAATACCGTTAGAACAAATATAACAGTTTTAAACATTTTATAATACAAACATTTAAGAAAGATTATAAAATGCAGTTTTGGTAAATCTTTGCGAAAATTATAACAGTTTATTTTAAAACTGTTATAAATATAAAACAATTTCGGACAACTTCTTATCATAAGAAATGAAATAAACTAATTTAGCTTGGTATAACAGTTCTTACTAAAATATTGCAAAAATTATAAAAGTTTATTTTGAAATTGTTATACAAAAATGAGAAATTTGATCATTTTATAATGCAGTAGAATAAGACAGTTTTTGCTAAAACTTTTCGAAAATTATAATAGTTTATTAATTTAATTTACACAAAATTCATATTAGATCTCTGAGGAAGATTAGCTTAAATTATAATGACTTATTTTGTTAAGTTATTTTTTAAAGAAAGAACTTCCTTAGTATTAAAAGCTCATCCATCTTGTTTAAATTGTTTTAAAACATGAACATTTTTTATTTTAAACAAAAACAAGTAATTCTTTGTTTTCCTAATAAAATATTAACAAAACCAAAAATATTTTTAGTGCCTTTCCTACAATGAACATAATAACCTTTTTTTTTTTGGTAGTTTATCTATTTTATTTAACTTATTAATTTCCCATTATAATTGTCTATTTTTTTTGTATTTATTTGTGATTTAAGAGGAAACATTTAACGAGCGGAAGATTTAAATGAAATTTTTACACAGTCATTTTAACAAGTTTTTTTGTCTTTTTTTTTTTTGGCAAAAAAATAGTTAAAACAAAAAATATTGTTTATTATAAATGATAAATCGAAATTCGCATAAACAATATTTAAGATTTATCTGTAAAAGTAGCAATTGTATAAGATAGTTTAAAGTAGTTAAAGTTATTGAATATGACTTTGATAAAGCTTAAGTAGTAATAGATTACTTAAAGCTAAAATATATATATATATATATATATATATATATATATATATATATATATATATATATATATATATATATTTTATACTATGAAATTATTATTGTTTAATAAATATAACATAAAATCTTTATTTTCTATTTTAATTAAAAACCTTTTTTAATAAAAATTATATTATCTATTGATCCACAGTTTAAGCTTCCGTCATATCTAAAGCCTAATAAAATTCATTTAACACTTGTCTAAGTTCTATTTTAATCAAAAATATAAATAGTTTTCCCTTTAGTTATTCTATATGTGGAGTCTTCTTTCTTTAAGCCAATGTGAATCATGCCAAATTTGTTATGAGAACTTTTAAAGGAAGTTTTATTGTGTGCAAATTCTTCATGACAATTTATAAAAATAGCATTTGTCGCTCGTAGTCAGACGACTGACTTACTGGTCAATTGAAATTCTTTAAAGCACTATATTGAAGTATTTTTTTTATTATAGAACAATAAAAAAACGGCATAATTAACTGATTTTTTTGTTAAAGAAGAATGATTATGTATTATTTATAAATAACAAAATAGTGTGTGTGTGCTTTTTTGTATGGAAAAATAAAATTGATTATACGAGTAACATACGAGCAAAGAAACGCTTGTTAAATATTAAATTATTTGTAGTTGGTTTTTTTAATACAAATATATTTATATGTCATCTTATTTGTATAAATAATAAAAGTACACATGAATTGAGAAATAATGTTAATGATGGGGTGAGACGAATTAGGTATACCCAACTTGACAAAAGTTAACGTTATAGTCAAGTTTATAGTCTGGTTTATAATCGACAATATAGTAAAGACTACATATTATAGTTGACACTATAGTCGACAATATAGTCGACACTGTAGTCCAGACTATATTCGACACTATAGTCGACACTATAGTCAACACTATAGTGTCAAGACTTTAGTCGACACTATAGTCAATACTATAGTTGACAGTATAGTCAAAACTACAGTCGACACTGTAGTCAAGATTATAGTTGACACTATAGTCGACAATATAGTCAAGACTATAGTCGACACTATAGTTAAGACTATAGTCGACACCATAGTCGACACTATAGTCAAGACTATAGTCGACACCATAGTGGACACTATAGTCAAGACTATAGTCAAGACTATAGTCGATACTATAGTCGATACTATAGTCGACAATATAGTCAAGACTATAGTCGACACTATAGTCGACATTATAGTCAACACTATAGTCAAGACTTTAGTCGACACTATAGTCGACATTATAGTCAACACTATAGTCGAATCTATAGTCAACACTATAGTCGACACTATAGCCAACACTATAGTGTCAACTATAGTCGATACTATAGTTGACACTATAGTCAAGACTATAGTCAACACTATAGTCGACACTATAGCCAACACTATAGTCAAGACTATTGTCGATACTATAGTCGACAATATAGTCAACACTATAGTCAAGACTTTAGTCGACACTATAGTCAACACTATAGTCAAGACTATAGTCGACACTATAGTCCACACTATAGTCGACACTATAGTCAACACTATAGTCAAGACTTTAGTCGACACTATAGTCAATACTATAGTTGACAGTATAGTCAAAACTACAGTCGACACTGTAGTCAAGATTATAGTTGACACTATAGTCGACAATATAGTCAAGACTATAGTTAAGACTATAGTCGACACCATAGTCGACACTATAGTCAAGACTATAGTCGACACCATAGTGGACACTATAGTCAAGACTATAGTCAAGACTATAGTCGATACTATAGTCGACAATATAGTCGATACTATAGTCGACACTATAGTCGACATTATAGTCAACACTATAGTCAAGACTTTAGTCGACACTATAGTAGACATTATAGTCAACACTATAGTCGAATCTATAGTCAACACTATAGTCGACACTATAGCCAACACTATAGTCGACACTATAGCCAACACTATAGTGTCAACTATAGTCGATACTATAGTTGACACTATAGTCAAGACTATAGTCAACACTATAGTCGAATCTATAGTCAACACTATAGTCGACACTATAGTCAACACTATAGTCAAGACTATAGTCGATACTATAGTCGACACTATAGTCAAGACTATAGTCGACACAATAGTCGACACAATAGTCGACACTATAGTCGACACTATAGTCGACACTATAGTCGACACTATAGTCGACACTATAGTCGACACTATAGTCAAGACTATAGTCGACACTATAGTCGACACTATAGTCAACACTATAGTCAAGACTATAGTCGACACTATAGTCGACACTATAGTCAAGACTATAGTCGATAATATAGTCGACACTATAGTCAAGACTATAGTCGATAATATAGTCGACACTATAGTCAACACTATAGTCGATACTATAGTCGACACTATAGTCAACACTATAGTTAACACTGTAGTTAAAACTATAGTCAACACTATAGTCAAGACTATAGTCGACACTATAGTTAACACTATAGTTAAGACTATAGTCAATACTATAGTCGATACTATAGTCGACACTATAGTCAACACTATAGTCAAGACTATAGTCGACACTATAGTTAACACGTCAAGACTATAGTCGATAATATAGTCGACACTATAGTCAAGACTATAGTCGATAATATAGTCAATACTATAGTCGACACTATATTCAACACTATAGTCAAGACTATAGTCGACACTATAGTTAACACTATAGTTAAGACTATAGTCAAGACTATAGTCGACACTATAGTTAACAATATAGTTAAGACTATAGTCAATACTATAGTCGATACTATAGTCGACACTATAGTCAACACTATAGTCAAGACTATAGTCGACACTATAGTCGATACTATAGTCGACACTATATTCAACACTATAGTCAAGACTATAGTCGACACTATAGTCAACACTATAATCAATACTATAATCGACACTATAGTCGACACTATAGTCAACACTATAGTCAAGACTATAGTCGACACTATAGTCGACACTATAGTCAAGACTATAGTCGATAATATATTCAACACTATGGTCAATACTATAGTCGACACTATAGTCAAGACTTTAGTCGACACTATAGTCAAGACTATAGTCGATAATATAGTCGACACTATAGTCAACGCTGTATTCAATACTATAGTCGACACTATAGTCGATACTATAGTCAATACTATAGTCGACACTATAGTCAAGACTATAGTCGATAATATAGTCGACACTATAGTCAACACTATACTCAATACTATAGTCGACACTATAGTCAACACTATAGTCAATACTATAGTCGACACTATAGTCAAGACTATAGTCGATAATATAGTCGACACTATAGTCAACACTATACTCAATACTATAGTCGACACTATAGTCAACACTATACTCAATACTATAGTCGACACTATAGTCAACACTATACTCAATACTATAGTCGACACTATAGTCAACACTATAGTCGATACTATAGTCGACACTATAGTCAACACTATAGTCAAGACTATTGTCGACACTATGGTCAACACTATAGTTAAGACTTTGGTCTATATAGTTTAATCTATAGTCAATACTATAATCTAATCTATGATAATCTATAGTCAAGACTATAGTCGACACTATAGTCAACACTATAGTTAAGACTATGGTCTATATAGTTTAATCTATAGTCAATACTATAATCTAATCTATGATAATCTATAGTCAAGACTATAGCCTAATGTGTAGTCAAGATTATAGCCTAATCTGTAGTCAAGACTATAGTCGACACTATAGTTAACACTATAGTTAAGACTATAGTCAATACTATAGTCGATACTATAGTCGACACTATAGTCAACACTATAGTCAAGACTATAGTCGACACTATAGTTAACACTATAGTTAAGACTATAGTCAACACTATAGTCGATACTATAGTCGACACTATATTCAACACTATGGTCAATACTATAGTCGACACTATAGTCAAGACTTTAGTCGACACTATAGTCAAGACTATAGTCGATAATATAGTCGACACTATAGTCAACGCTGTACTCAATACTATAGTCGACACTATAGTCAACACTATAGTCAATACTATAGTCGACACTATAGTCAAGACTATAGTCGATAATATAGTCGACACTATAGTCAACACTATACTCAATACTATAGTCGACACTATAGTCAACACTATAGTCAATACTATAGTCGACACTATAGTCAAGACTATAGTCGATAATATAGTCGACACTATAGTCAACACTATACTCAATACTATAGTCGACACTATAGTCAACACTATACTCAATACTATAGTCGACACTATAGTCAACACTATAGTCGATACTATAGTCGACACTATAGTCAACACTATAGTCAAGACTATAGTCAAGACTATTGTCGACACTATAGTCAACACTATAGTTAAGACTTTGGTCTATATAGTTTAATCTATAGTCAATACTATAATCTAATCTATGATAATCTATAGTCAAGACTATAGTCAAGACTATAGTCGACACTATAGTCAACACTATAGTCAAGACTATAGTCAAGACTATTGTCGACACTATAGTCAACACTATAGTTAAGACTTTGGTCTATATAGTTTAATCTATAGTCAATACTATAATCTAATCTATGATAATCTATAGTCAAGACTATAGTCAAGACTATAGTCGACACTTTAGTCAACACTATAGTCAAGACTATAGTCAAGACTATTGTCGACACTATAGTCAACACTATAGTTAAGACTTTGGTCTATATAGTTTAATCTATAGTCAATACTATAATCTAATCTATGATAATCTATAGTCAAGACTATAGCCTAATGTGTAGTCAAGATTATAGCCTAATCTGTAGTCAAGACTATAGTCGACACTATAGTCAATACTATAGACATTAGTCAAGTCTATAGTGAGTCTTTAGCTTGGTATATAGTCCGGTCGATAGTCGACACTACAGTGTAGTTTATGACCGACACTATAGTCTAGTCTATAGTCGAAGTTTTGGCCTACAATCAACACTACAATTTAGTTTATAGTAGACTCTATAGTTTGGCTAGACTATAGTCGAAACTATAGTTGACACTATAGTCTATCCTATAGTTGACACTATAGTCTAGCCTATAGTATAGTGCTATAATCTAGTCT
Source organism: Protophormia terraenovae (assembly GCA_951394005.1). Classification (NCBI taxonomy): domain Eukaryota; kingdom Metazoa; phylum Arthropoda; class Insecta; order Diptera; family Calliphoridae; genus Protophormia; species Protophormia terraenovae. The sequence continues at coordinate 12,436,666 of OX596075.1, read as the reverse complement.
ATAGCTGAACTATAATTTAGTCTATAGCTGATACTATAGTGTAATCTTTAGTCGACACTATAGTCTATTCTATAGCAGGGACTATAGTCTAGGCTATAGGCGACACTATAGTGTAATCCATATTCAAGATTAAACACTAGTTTATGTTTAAGTCTATAATCTAGTTTATAGTTGACAATATAGTCTAAAGTCTATACTCTTTATTTTATTTGTCACCAACAACTTACCCATATTAACATACCCGCCTTTTTTTAAGTTGTCATACGACATACAACAACTTGATCACCATAATAATGACAAGAGTAATCAATTCTTTTATTTTTGTTTATTCTTTCCTTCCCTTTTCTCTTTGACAAGCCGGCTGGCTGTTAACTGAAAGTGAATTAATTAATTCTTCTACTTCTATCTCATTTGATAAACAAGAACTTCTCTTGTTAGCAATACTTTTGCTTATTATTATCATCAATATTATGCTCAAGAAGTAATTACTTACTCAATTACTTCATTGAGTATGAGCGAATATTCAAAAAAAACATACTAATGTCCATCATTACTTTAAGCACCTTTCATTATTATTTTATTTTTTTTTTTTATAAACAAACTGCTATTTTTAGTTCTCTTTAAGAATGAAAAAATGCTAAATAAAAATAGCAACAACTATTACTTAAAAAAAAGAGGTATGTCCACAATAGTGAGGAAAGAAAAAAACACAAGCATAAGTTAATATAAAATCGTAGCTGTTTAGAATTTTTTATATAAAAAAAATCATCACAATCAAGAATATTTTAGTTGATTCTTAAACTTAAACGTATTAATGTATTAAAACGCGCTGTTGTGTCTGCTTGCTAAGACGTGTTAACGAGATTTAGAAGAAATCATAACGCGGGTGTTAATTTTTTAAAAAAAGAAAACGAAAGTGAAGAAAAATAAAACCTTAAATTTTTTATTTTCGGGAAAAAAAGAAAAATGTAATTAAAAATGTTTCAAGATTATATATGTAGTAATATGATAATATTTTAATAAATTAAGCAAAATATTAAAAAAAAAAGGTTTAATATTAATAAATAACAATTGAAAACAATTACAAATTTAGTTAAGATTTTAAAAATATTTAAAGGAAAATATTTAATAACTTGTTTGCAACTAATTTCTTAAAATTGAATTATGAAAATTTTATATATTTTTTAATTATTTTTATTTCTTTGCTTGATTTTTTAATAAAATTTTGGCACAATTTTTATATTAAAGAAGTGACGAGCTTAAACAAATATGTTATATTAAATTTAATTTAATTTTTTTATCCTTTTAAATTGATAAAATGTTAAGTAAAAAACAAAAAATATAATTTAACTTTTTGGTTTAAATTCTGTGTTATTGAAATATATTTATGGTATTATTAAAAGTGTCCTGTGTAAAACAAAAGATTTAAGCAACAAACTTTAAAAACATAAATTGTGAAATTATAGTTCTTATTTTTAATTTTGTAGTAAAATGACCTTTTAAATTTTTTTGTTATTAAAATTTACATTTGTTTTGCAAAATTAAATATTTTTTTAATTTAAATTTTTTATCACTAAAATTTTTTTTGGGAAATTAACGTCTTATGGAAAGAATTTTGTTGAGATATTTTAAAATTATTGTTAGCTACTTTTTATTTTGTGTGTTTCTTTTTTTTCTTTTACAAAATTTATGTATAAAATTTGTGATTACACTATGCAACAGTATAAGCTAAAATAATTTTCCATAAATATTTAGAGCATTTAACGGGGAATATTTTATTAGAACTTTAAATTCATTTATCTTACCTTATAAAGGGTCATTTCTAGTCCGTTTTAAGGAAATGACATGAAAGTCGATTTAAACTTGAGTTTAATGGGTCAATATGTTCTACAGGGTTCTCCAAAGATAAAAAATTCATCCGACTTAGCATGTGTTGTTAAAAAAGAAAATTATGAAATTTTCCCACATTTCTTATATAAACTCCTTAAACTAGGCAATGAAATATATCATAAAATTAAAAGTTTTGTACAAATCCTAAACAAAATTAATAATAATTTCATAAATTTCATTTCTTTGGATAAACGCTTCGGTGTATGAACTTTGGACCTTCGGAAACCCCTAGTGAAATTCGACGTAGAAAATTTCTGTAGAATATTTTAACCCACTAAACTCATGTTTTAATGGACTTTTGTTTAATTTTGTTTAAACGGACTAGAAATTACCCCTTATTATTAGAGATAAATGAATAGAAAGTTCTAATGAAATATTGCCATTTAAGTGCTCTAAACATTTATGTAAAATTATTTGAGTTTCGAACTATATTTATATTATTTTTTTATATTTATCTGAAACTACTTTGGTGCAAAAATATAAAAGTTTAAGTGGTCATAAAACAAAAATTTTGCCTACCAGCGAAAAATTCTTTGGAGGGTTTATTACACATATGAAGAGCTATCAACTGCAATCGGAATGATTATGCCCCCACGCGATGATCATCAATTTGTTACATAGTGTTATAGGACTGTCTACCTTTTACAAAATTAGAATTTTTGAATTTTATATTTTTGTTTCTATTTGCGAATTGATTTTTTTTCAATTAATTGTTTAGTTTATTTCTTTTACAATTCTTTTTTTGTTTAAATTTAGAGATTTTTAAAATAAAATTTAAGATTTGTTTATTATTTTTATATAAAATTAACTTTTACTTTAATAATTTTAAAAATTTTTTATTATATCATTTTTTAAGAATTTCGTTAAAATTGTTCTTAAAGATTTAAAAAAGAGAGTTTTTTTGTGAAATTAGACGTGTATCTGTATTTAATTCGTGTTTTCGAAATTTTGAGATTTTTTTTTAATATATAACTAAAGATTTCAGTTAAAAATTGGTGCTTTTTGTAATTTTAATTTTCGAATGAAATTAGCTTTTATTTAATAAATTGATTTTTTATGATTATTATTTTTTTTAATAAGATGTATTTGTAAAATTTATAGATCCAATCTTTAGAGCTATAAAATTTATTTTTTTTTTAATTTTTATTTTTTATGAAATTAGCAGGCTTAAATTAAATTTTGATAGAATAATAGAAGTGGATCTAATATATATTTTTTTTTAATTTTTTGATTTTTATGGAATTAGAAAAATTGTATTGTTTTTCAAATTAAATTTTGGCATCAATTTGTTACAGCAGAATTTAGCATATTTTAGTCTGAACATTATATTTTGCACTTAGCTGGTTATTTTGTCATATTTTCATGGATTTTAGAGCATATTTTAATAAAGTAATAAGTATTACAAAATGGTACTTTCAAAAAAATGTTTACCTTTATCTTTCTGGACAATTATTATTATTATTTTAATGGAATTGTTTTTAATTTATAGATTTCTTAAATGTCACTTAATTTAAAAATTGGTACTTAAAAAAAAGAATACTTTTATGAAAATTTTTTTATTTATTTTCAATCGAAATGCCTCTGTAGGAAAACGTACAAAAATAGCCTTGCCCTTTTATTTTCAAATATCAATATTTCCCGTAAAGCTTCTTCTAAAAAAAAATTAATTAAAGTTTGAAGTGTAAAAAAACTGCAATATTTTCGCTGTTTTTTTTTTTTAATTTTTTATTTTAATTTATATCCTATAGTTCCTTCCAGCCTAAAGTTCATCTATATTTAAAATTTCATTAAAATCGTTTCAGAGGTTTAAGCATGATTGCGTCACAAACAAATAAACAAACAAACAAATAAACAAACACACAATTATACAATATAATTATACTTTTAAAAAGTACTAAAAAAACCCTTTAAATACCACTTTTTTGAAAATTTGTATTTTTAAACCCTAGACCACCATAGATGGTTGGGATCTTAGAAAACAATTAGAAGTCCAACTTGCTCTTAAAAAACCTGACTAAGCTGTCAAAAAAAACCAAATCCATTATTTCACCTTTCTCCCATAAAAATGTCCCCTCGGAATATAGGTTTAGTGGTCATAAATGCCTTATATATAGCTATATTTTAATAAAATTCGATACAAATAAGTGTCTATATAATATATATAGTCTTTGTGTCAAATCTTCTGGAAATCACATTATCGTGCATAAATCCCATTCAAATTTTAATATCAAGTTAATATTCGACACAAATAAGTTTTATATAAGTAGAAACAATATCTCCAAATTTAATGAGAATCGGTCCATAATTTACAAAATCTTTCATATAAACCCACTTCCGGAAATCGCCCTAAAATGCATAAAATCATATAGATGTTATTATCTACGCATTATTTTGTATTTGAATATTTTATTTTACATTTAGTAAAAGTGTTGGTCTACAATTGGCCACAGGTCTAGTGTACCTTTCCGAAGTTTTATGCTAATACACAATGGTTTAGGGTATCATATGGTCGGTCATCACCGACTTAATCTTTCTTTGTCGTTTAAAAAATATTTTATTTGAATTTATTTGTGAAATTAGCATTTTATTTTATTATTTCTTTTTAATTGGTGTTTTGGAAATTTAGAGATTTTCATTTAATAAAATTAAAGATTTCTTTTAAAAATTAGTTCTTTTTTGTGATTTGGATTCTTAATACAATATTTAGTTCTTTTCATATTAAATTTTGTTTATAACAATTTCATTAAAATTTTTTATAAAACTAAAGAATTTTAAAAATAATAATTCTTTTGTGAAATTAAAATTAATTTATAAAAAATTTGTGTTTTTAAAATGTTAAGATTTTTTTGTATTAAAGATATTATTAATAAACCGTTGGGAATTATAGCGCGTAGAAAAAAAATTACTAAAAACTTGTTTTAAAGATTTTTTTTATTATTTCTTTTTATTTGATGTTTTTAATTTAAAAATGAAGATATTGCCATCAAAAGGACATGTAGCAAGTTGATTTAATTCGAAAGATCAAATGTCAAAATTAGCCTTATAAAAATTAAAGCATTATATCTCCAAAAACGATATTTTTAAAATTCTTAAAAAATTATATAATGTTAACACAACTCCTGTCATGTGCAAAATTTTATATTCGATATTCATTTTGTTTAGAAGTTGTACAACAAAAACTATACTAAAGTAAATTTTTTTTATATAAAATTTAATTTTTTAATTAATTTTTGTAAATTTTTACATACTAAAAAAATGCTTTTTACCATATTTTGCTTCATAACTCCTAAGCCAAAATAGTCTCCAACTTGAATTTTGTCTCGAGTATAGAATAGAGTTAAATTATCAATATGTAATTTTTTAAATTTTTTAAAGAATTTTAAAATACATTTTTTTGAGATATTCAGCTATGATCTTTATGTTATAGATTTTAAACTTTGAACTTTCGATGTAATTAAATTTTATACACGTCATTTTAAAGTCAAATGTCCCTCTATTAAATTAAATGAAAGATTTTTACAATGTATAGTTTTAAAGTTATGAGCAATACACTTTTGAAAAAAAATTGATAGTTTTTTAATTTTTAAAACGTCATATTTTATATGAGAAATAGATATGTATATAATCCGAAAATGCCTTTTTTGTCCATTTAAATATGGAATTACTCAAAAGCTACATCTTTATTTCTACATCATTTCTACAGCTACATCTTTAGGGTTTAAAACTTCTAATCAATGGAACAAGGCCATTCGATAATTTTATTTACCTTTTTTTTTAATTAAATAAAAAGGTTTGCTATGCAATAGTAGGTACTTATTTCTTTTTTAATATTATGTTTTTAATTTATTATGCAGCTTTATAAAAATATAAAAATAAACTGGAAATAATTACTGGATATAAGTAAAAAATAAAATATTTAAAAAACAACGGTTTTTATGCATTAAAATGAAAGTAATACATTTTAATTTGTTTAATTAAAAAAACAAAAATACATTTTATAGAAAAGTTAACTTATAAAATGTTTATTAAGAGTTAAAGTTTAATCTTAATTATAACTACAGTTAAGTTTTAATTCTGGATTAAAATTTGATAAGTTAACAATCTATAAGCAGATAATTTAATTAGCTAACTAACATGGTGGAATGAAACAGGTGGCAGCAGAAACAGGTGGCAGAATTCACTAATCAATTTTCTATAAGGATAAGAAAAAATTGTTCTAATATGGAGTTTGACAGTTTTAAGCCCAAATTACAATAGCGCGTAGTCAGCAGCAGTATGTGCTGCCATAATCAGCTGATAATTTAGAACGCACTGTTTGTAATGGAATTGATTACATTTGGCCAGCAGTTTGCAGTGCTGTTTCATTTAGCCCTGTTTCTAAATTCATTGCGCTGCATTCAGTTTGAGAGCGAGACAAAGAGAGTGAGCAAATAAATGAGAGGCTAAAATACACAAGTAGAACAAAGCTAGATGGTGGTTGTAAATTGTGGCTGCCTACGATGTATTGTAATTATAACGGCAGCAACATGTTGTACTGACAGTGATCAGCTGATAATTTTTGCTGATACTGTTGCTGACTACGTGCTATTGTAATTTGGGCTTTATTCTGATAATGAACGGCTGATAATTTTTATTGATACTGTTGCTGACTACGCGCTAATGTAATTTGGAATTTAAGTACTAAAAAATAATAATCAGCTGATTAAGTGAGGTCACCTGTTTGAATTCGCCTTGGTTAACTATAAAGTAAAATTAATTACTGTTTAAAGATTTTAAATTAATATTAAAGTAATACTAACTTTAAAGTCTAATTAAATTAATTTTAAATGCATTTCTAAAAAATAATTCTTTAAATTTTTTATAATATAAATAGCAAAATTATAGCTTTCTTTTGTTTGAATTTATTGTAATGTAGTTATTGTTTATTTTTATTAAATCTTTTCTATTTCTATAGACCTCTAAAAGACCTTCTACTTTGATATTAATTGTGGTTAGGTTCATTGACCACTGCAATAAAAAAAAATGGAGCAATAAGTCAGACAATATTAAAATAAATAACTTAAAACACATGCTGTGCATACTTTGAACTATGAAACAAATATAAAAAGCACATGCTGTAGTAAAGAGATTTAAACAAGAATAACACATTTAAAGTAAAATAAACGTTATATTAAACGTAAAACTTAAGACACAAAACTTAAGTGAAACTTTAAAAAGGGGTTTAAGCAGAGAAATTATTAAAAACGGTCTTCAATGATTTTAAGTTATTTTTTGAAAATTTGATATTTGAGAATTTTTTATTTTCTATTTATTTTCCATTTTTTTTTTCCTCAACTGATGACATAATTTGTTTAGAACTTTTTTTAATTTAAATTCTAGTAAACAAAATTATCTTTTAATTAACATTTAGATGCTAATTTTTGTGTGTTTTAAATATGAAATCATTATGAAAGTGAACTTTGTTAATATGGACATTAAATTATCATTTTATCTCATATTGAAATTTGTGTTTTGTTCAGATAAAAGGTCTCTTAATAAAATTTAGTTTTAAGAAAATTTTAAGAACATTAAGAACAAAATAAAATTATTATAAATAATTAAATTAATTGTTGAAATAAAGGAATGTAAACAAAATTATTAAATAGGTATAAACATATTATTTAATTGAATCTAAATTAATATTAAAAATGTTTTGAAAATGTTAAGAAAAAAAATAAAAATAAATAAATTAAAATTTTTGGAATAAAATTTTGTAAAAAATTAATTTTCTAGGATTTGTGATAAAAGAAAGTTTGGAAACTTTGTTGAGGTCTGGCTTTAGGTCGCTAGATTTATTACAATTAAGGATTTTTATTTAATTGCTTTAATTTTAACCACTCTATACCTCATTAAAACTGCTTTTTAACACTTAACACTTTAATATTTTTTCTACTTAAGGTAGTCTACTTTGACGCCCTTTAGCTTATCTCGCATAAGAAAATAAACTAAAAAAAATCCCTACCATTGGCATAAATAAAAAAATCTGTCACTTTTTCCCTGAAATTTACAAAAAAATTCCTAAAAAAGATATTTTTCCTAAATTTGGCAGCACTGCTCGTAATAAAACGGGTGACAATATAATTTTTCTAAAACTTTTCCAAACATTTCTAATTTCCACTATTTAAAGACTTAAGATTAAAACAAATTTTGATCATTAAAAGACTTAGAATTGAAGCCAATTTAAGACCATTTGGAAACCTATGATTGAAGCTAATTTAGCAGCATTTAAAGACGTTAGAAACCTAAGATTGAAGCTAATTTAAAACTATTTGAAGACCAATATTAAAACTAAAATAAGACCGAAAATGTTACCTTATTTAAGACATTTTGAAGACGTAATATTGAAAATATTTTATACTATTTCGCGACTAATTTCAGACTATGCGAAGATATAAGATTATAGTTAATTTAATACTATTTCGAGACCTTAGATTCAAGCTCCACTGACACTATTTAAAGACCTAAAATTTAAGCTAATTAACGAATATTTAAAATCCTTAGAATTAACCTAAGACTGAAGCTATTTTAAGGCTATTTAAAGAGCTAAAGTTAAATCTTCTCAAAAGCAATTTAAGATCTACGATTGGAACGAATTTAATACTTAAAAAATCTACGATTGACCCTAGATTTATTTTATATAAAAGCCTATATTTAAAATCTACATCTGACCCTAAATTCAGTTTATATAAAAACCTATATTTAAAGTTATTCAACCCAGCTTTAATGAATTTATATTAATGAAGATATTAAGAATATTTCATTTACTAAAAATCCTACTTTAATTAAATTGAGTTGAATTAAGTTTTTCAAAGAAATTCAACAAAAAACCTATAATTAATTTCTACAAAATGCAAATAAATATCTAGAGAAAATATTAATTATTTCCCCTGCTAACAAATTACTGTTGATAAACAATATTAAGAGAGAAAAAAAGTACCGCTTACTGTTAACAATAAACAATTAAAACACTTAATTAAAATGTAATAACTCTTTCTTAACATGTAAATTGCTAAGTATTAATGTTTTGTAATTTTTTTTTTCTGTTAATAACAATTATAAAAAATCATGTGCAAATCGTGCTTACAAATTAAACACGTGAACTTTAAACACTGACAGACATTTAACAGAAAATTAATGGTGTTATAATAAACAAACAATTAATTAATTGAATCATAAATTTTTTATAATGATTATTAAAATTACAAAAATTAAAACAAATGGTACAAGAATATTATTAATTGTTAATTAAATTGTTTATTATATTTTGTTAACTATTATGGTAATTAAAAAAGGGAATTTTAAAGAGATAATATTAATTAAAAATAATTACATAGAAAATTAAGGTAAAATTTATTTTTTAATGATGAAGAAAGGAAATTAATTAAAAATAAAAATTAATTAAAATAAATTAAAAGTGGTATTTGTGTTTAAAGGCTAATAAGTAATTCAAGGTTTATAACTGAATTATTGGATACAGTTATAAAGTTCAAAGAATTGAATTAGTTTTGCCTCCTCTATATCATTTGGTACCTTAAGAAGACCCACAATTAGAGGAGTTTTTAAAAGCTTTGTAATAAAATCCCCACAAAGGCTTACAAAAGAATCATAAACAAAGTTATAAGTATATCCAAAATATGAAATTCTTAAGATTATTTTATGTAAATTAATAATATTTTATTACGTAAATTAAAGTTTTTTATAACACATGTAACTTATTTAAATACTTCTATAAAATTCTGCATATAAATTATTAAATAAATAGCTTAAATTGTGACGCATTTTGTTTATAATTTACATAATTTTGTTTATCTTTTTTTGGCGGTTTAAACATTTATTAAACAACTATGCTAATAGGTTCTTTTTGTATAATAAATATTCTCTAAAATATTCTTCACATTTTGCAAAAAAACAACTGTTTTCCTGCTTTAGTTTTATCATCATGATTTGATGATATTTCTATTTAAAAACTCATTAGTTTTATAATTATTATATTATGTTAAAAATCTTTGCAAATTAGTTAAACGTTTTAAAAATTAAAACTTTTTATTTAAAGTATATAGTACATTGTTCAAAAAAAGAATTATGTTTATTAATTTAACACATTTGTTAAAAAATGTGTGCTAAAGTTTGAGAAAAATTAAAAATATGATAAAGTTGAATAACCTAAACAAATGTTTAAAAAAATTAATAACAAAACAAAATCTAATAAAAATAAACCTGCTTAGCTTTAAAGCCAAAATAAGTGTTAATATGCTTTAAAAAAATTGTTACTAATTTAAATATGTATATAATTTTAAAGCTGTTAATATTCTAATAAAAAAGTTTAATAACTTTCGTTTTCATTTGTTACTCATACAAAATTTATATAATTTTTTGGTTCCAGTAAAATTATTTTAAAATATGCGTTTGTATTTATTGCTGTTGGTGGTTTTATTGCTTCAACATCAGCAAAATGCTAAAGCTCAACGCACTTCCCTGGATACCGTATTTCGCTCCAATTATAGGAATATACGAGCCATGTTTCTTAATGTTATGGGTAGATCGGGAGATGACCCTAATAATCTAGCAATGTCACATCAAAGAGGGGTAAGAGCACCTTAATTAAATTATTTAGAAAATACCTATTAATTTATTAACTCTTAGAAAACCCAAAAAATGGATAGAGTATCCCGTTCTTTATTGAAATTTTGTGATGCCAAAAATGGTCCTGGCAAACGTAGCCCTCAACCTCCCACTTCAGTTCATCGTTTGCGGCCGGGTGATATAGATATTATAGGTGCATTGGGTGATTCTTTGACTGCGGGTAATGGCATATTTGCTAATAACATTTTACATACTGTACAAGAAAATCGTGGTGTTAGTTGGTCTATAGGGGGTCAGGGTACTTGGCAGCAATATTTGACTTTACCTAATATTTTAAAGGAATTTAATCCGAATTTGTATGGCTATGCGTTGAAGGATGGATTGAGTACGGAGAGAACATCAAGGTGAGTGAAATTTTTAAAAGGTCTATGGACTGAACTATAGACTGGACTATAAACTAAACTATAGTCTAGACGCAATTTAATTTAAGTCTAGATTATAGACTAAAATATAGTCTAGATTGTAGACTAAACTATAGTGTTGACTATAGATTAAACTTTAGTCTAGGCTGTAGACTAAACCATAGGCTAGACTATAGACTAAACCATAGTCTGGACTATAGACTATATATAGACTATATTCTACAATAATTCTTTTATTATTTATTTATTTTTTCCCTCCCCTTTCAGATTTAATGTCGCCGAGTTGGGTGCCATGTCTCGCGATATGCCCTACATGGCTAAAATCTTAGTGAAACGCATGAAGCATGATCCTCATGTTAATATGACACATCATTGGAAACTAGTTACTCTTCTCATAGGCAATAATGATTTCTGTTCTGATGTCTGTTTTCATCCAAATCCTATGAAAGCAATTGAATGGCATGAACAAAATATGGTAAAAACATATCGTTACTTAAGAGATAATGTGCCACGCCTCATGTTAAATGTAGTGCCAGCTCCTAATTTGTTATTGTTAACACGTCTCAAGGGTTTGCCGATGCAGTGTTATACCACACTGAGATTTGAATGTCCCTGTATTATAGGAAAATCCAAAAAACAAATGGAATTTATGGGTAAACTAATGGATAAATGGGTGGAGAAGGATATAGAAATAGCCAATAGGGAAGAGTTTAATTCAGAGGTGTTTTTTTTTTTTTTTTTTTTAAATTTAAATATAAATTTTTTGTTACTTATTTTTATTAATTTGCAGACTTTTACCATAAATATACAACATTTTACCAAGAATTTTGTATTTCCCACTTTACCCAATGGCAATACCGATGTTTCCTATACTTCAGAGGATTGTTTTCATATAAGTCAAAGAGGTCATGCAGCAAGTAAGTAGAAAAATGAAAAATTATTTATTTTAAATTAAATATTAAACTAAAAATCTTTCGTTATTCTATTAATTTTTATTTTTTGTAATTTTTTTAGGCACAAATTCTTATTGGAATAATCTTTTTGAAAAGCCCAACGAAAAATCCCCCTTCTCACCGAAATTATACTCGAAATTTTTGTGTCCCACTGAAGAACATCCCTTCTTTATGACACGTGTCAATAGTCGAGATGATTTTCATATTTAACATTTAATTTTAAAACAAATTTCTTAAATTTAATTTTCTTAAACTGTGATAAAAAATTTAGTCTAATATAAAGTATTTAGGGGAAATTTTTTATATTTAAAATAAATTATAAATTATATATTTAAATGTTGAATAAGTAATTGAAATTTATTTATACTTAAATTTAATTATTTTCTAATTTAAAGGTTAAATAAGTAACTGAAATATAAAAATAATTGAAATATAAAAAAAAAAATAAATTCGATTACTTAGCTATAAAAGTCGTTTGATTTAATTAAAAAAATGAAAAAAATAAATTAGATAAAAATTTTGTATTTTTTATTTTTATTTTAGTACTATGAGTAAATTTAAAAAAAAAATAATAATAATAAATAAAAAGAAAATTTTGGTAAAAGTATTTTTTTTAGCTTTAATGCAATATTTTTAGTTTTCTATTGATCTTTTTTACTTATCAAAACATTTAAAACAGATCAACTGCCTCAAAACCGCCCACATTCTTTTTTATTTAATTTCTTTAAAATCTGGTAACATTTTTGCAAATCAAGGCTATTAAAAAACATAAACAAAAAAGCAACAACAATAATATGTAAATAATAATTGTATGTGTTAATACAAGTTTATATGTTTGTTTTTATTTACAATATTCAATTCATGTTTGTTTGATTGTTTACAATTGAAGTTTGTTTATTTGTTTACATTTGAAGTTTGTTTATATTTAATTTCTCCCTCTCTTTCTTACACCTAATTTCCACGTTTTCTTCATGTTTAAATGTATGTATACGTTTATTTGTTTACGTTTAAAGTTCTGCTACATTTACCTATAAGTTTGTACGTATGTTAATGTTTTTTGTTTACATTTTAAGTTGCCATTACAGCTTAATTACTTACACTCTCACTCTTTCTTTCACCTAATTTTCTCATTTTCTTTATGATTTTTTAGTTGTCAATTATATTTTAAGCGACGGTTTGTGTGCAAAAATGTGAAATTAATTAAAGTTATTAAAAATTTAAAAATTAAGAAATAAAGTTAATAAGTGTAATTTAATAATAATATTTTTTTTATTTAATAATGTTTAAATAATATTGTTGTTGATTTTAATAATCAAAAAAGTGTGATAAAATTAGTTAAGGTCTGCTGTTGATTGTTGTTGCTTTTTATTAAAATCTATCTTCTATTATTCTATAAAGGTAAGTGAACTATAATTACAAAAACAACAAATATAAAATTTATTAAAAATACAAGTGTACATAAACAAAAGATAAATTAAACATGATTAATTAGTAACGCTTAGTTGTGTTTATTATTTACAGTGTTGCCAGGTAATAGGGATTTTTTATTGTTTTAAGGGAATTTACATTGTAATTTATTGAGAACTGTAATTTACTTATTAATATTTTTAATTCAAAATCTTAAATTTTCAATACAATTTTAATTACAGTTATTATTATATTCAATTAAATTTAAATGTCAGTAGTTAATTTCCTTTTAACGTAAAAGTAACTTTTCACTTAAAAAAAAAAAAAATAGTTTTTTTAAAATAATTGTTCATTTTGTTGTAAATGTCATTAAGTTTAACTGACAGTTAAACTCTGTAGTTAAGGCGAATATAAGCAGAAATTAATCATGCAAGATTTTTAAATTTGATTAATATAATTGCTGGGTTTTTTAATTACAATGATAGTCATGCTTGTTGGTATTTAAGTTAGAGTGTTAAGCTATTTTAAGAAAATTATTTTATTTAATAAATTGTATTATAATTATTTTAATTTAGATGTTACAGGTGGGATAGATAACAACAAATATTAATAAAAAATTAATTATTATTAATATTTTATAAATCATTTTGGATATAGTAGCGTCTTTAAATTACATATTTTTTGTTCAACTAAATATTATTAATATCATATACTTATTTCTAAAAATAAATTATTGTTTATCTTAATGTGATTCTTTAATTTATCTTAATGTTTTGGTAGATTAATTAATAAAACGTAAATAACCAGTCAGTTAGGGTACGTGCTACTACTGATGATGATCATCATCATGATGTTGAAATTTATGATGAAATATTAATTTTAAAAACAAATTTTATAAAAAAAAAATATGAATGAAAAAACCAAAACTAACCGCAAGTCAAAAAAGTTTAGATATATTCATATTAAAATAAATTTTTGCGGGGATATATGAGTCATAGCATTTTTTTTTATTTTTATTGTAGTAAAATTAGAAAAGAATAAAATTATTAATTTAAATCTTATAGTTTTCTTTAAAAATACATTTTTAAAGGGAAATTTTATTCATTACAGATTTATGATTTATAAGAAATATATTTTTTCAAATATTTTTTAAGAAAATGTATTTTGGTTTAAATCATTTGAATTTCCTGAAACATTTATAAAAAATACCACATTCTTACACACTTTGTGAAATATTAGTATTTTTTTTTAATTATCTCAAGTCGTTATAAATTCCTTAAAACCTATTATCTCATTTTTTTTTCTTTTCTGTATATTTATTTTTTTATTTAAAATAAAATTAAATTAAATTTGCCAGCGTTTTTTCTGTATTAAAATATTTTATTTTAATATAAAATAAATTATGTAAATTTTATATTTGAATAATACGTGTAAAAAATTTAAGGGTTATTAAGAAAAACTGAATTATTTTAAATTAAAAACTTTGTTTAAGTTGCTTTAACACGAGACTGTTTAATCAACTTACAAAATAAATAGTGATTACTATAATAATCTAACTTAAAATTAAATTTACTTTGTATTAAAAAAACTCACATATCTACTGACTTAAATAAAATTTGTTGAGTTTAAAACGAACTGGTTTCATTTATGTTTTTTTTATACACACACCTTTTTTATGGCCAATAACTTTGTTGCATGTAGTCTTGATAATTGCCACCAAATGTTAAAAAATAAATAGTAAAAAAAGCTTTTTGCAGCTAACCATAACCTTGACTTTGACCGGTTGTTAAGCAAAACTGCATTCTTGGACAAATGTTTATGAACAGACCAGTTTTTTCCTGTAAGAAAAAACAAAAGACTTAAGCCACAAACTTGTTATAAAAAATAAAAAATAAAAGTTAAAACATTTTTAGATAGGAATTTGAAAATGTTATTTTATAAATTTTAGGCATGAAGCCATAGTAATAATAAAACAAATTTATTGAGAGAAAATCTTGATGTAATAAAATTGTTATAGATTAAAAAACTTTAAAATATAAATAAAGGTATTTTAAATTTATTAAAGTAAATATTAAAATACTAAAAGAGTTTAAATTTTGTCATAAACAAATTCAATATAGACACTAACATACTTTAAATTCTAATTACATAATTTTTAATCTCATCAATAGATTAGCAAATATTACAAAAAATGCTTTTAATAATTATTAAGATTGATCACGATAGGCTGGTTATCTGGTTATGTGATTATATAGTAGTATTAAAAACAACAAAATAAATTACTTGTTTAAATTGTTATTATTTTCTAAAAAAAATCTATAAACAAGGGTATGTGTTGGGCAAAGTTGTAATGAATTTTTCTATTTGTAATATAACCACATAATCACATAACCTGATAACCAGCCTATCGTAAACAACCTTATTATATGTATTTCTTAAAAGTTATATTTATTAATCATTAAAAATCGAAAATAATCAAAAGTGCTTCCTTTCTCCTTTATTATGAAGCTGCTTATATTACAAATATAACGATCCATATTCATTAAAAATTTCGATTTTATTCACAATTCAGTGAAGTAACTCATTTAACAATTATATTTTGCTACAAAATTACACTCTTTATTTGCTATTATAAAATAGAACCTAATGTAGGTTATAGATTTTTTTAGTACATTATATATCAAAAATGATTTTGAGAGAAGTTTGTAAACTAAAAATCTCGTAGCTCCAAAATTTCAAGCAAATCGATCTCTAATTGTATTTTGTTTATTTAAAACAATTTTCTATGTTTATTTTGTTTTTATAAATAAATTAGCGTTTTTATACCCACCATCAAAAAGATGGGGGGTATATTGATTTTGTCTTTCCGTGTATAACATGCCGAAGGAATCATTTAAGACCCCATAAAGTATATATTTTCTGGGTCCTGGTTCGATTTTTAGTCGATCTAGCTATGTCCGTCCGTCTGTCTGTTGAAAGCAGGATAGGGCTCGAACGGGACAACGTAAGGGGACGAAATTTGGCTCAAATATTTATCTTATATAAGGTTTGTTTGGAGCAAAATCGGTTAATAAACAAAAAAGTTATGGGCAAAATACTAGAAACACAGGGTGTCCGTTGTAGCTTCATTTCATAGTTTTCTGCTGATATCTCTCAAACAAATGCATGTACAATAACGAAATTTTGTATAGATAGTTCGAGGGTCGATATAAACCGCCCACCTCTCATATAACGTAAAATTTGATAATGTTGGTGGTGGGTATATAGATTCGGCCGAGCCGAATATAACACTCGCGCTTGTTAATATTGGCGCTAGTTTTTCAAAATTGGAAACTTTTATTCTTGAACGGTATTTTCTTTAAAAACTGTAAAAAAAGACCTTTTTATACCCACCATCAAAAAGATGGGGGTATATTGATTTTGTCATTCCGTGTGTAACATGCCGAAAAAATCATTTAAGACCCAATAAAGCATATATTCTCTGAGCCCTGGTTAGATTCTAAGTCGACCTAGCCATGTCCGTCCAGACGAAATTTGGCTCAAATATTTATCTTGTATAAGGTTTGTTTGGTATTGAAAATGAGCAAAATCGGTTCATAAACGAAAAAGTTATGGGCAAAATACTAGAAACACAGGGTGTCCGTTGTAGCTTAATTTCATAGTTTTCTGCTGATATCTCTTAAACAAAAGCATGTACGATAACGATAAATTTTGTACAGATAGTTCGAGTGTCGATATAAACTTGGAATCCAAAAATGGGTCCGCCCACCTCCCATATAAGGTGAAAATCAACGAAATTTTATATAAATAGTCCAAGGACTAAACTCGGAAACAAAAAATGGGCGTAGTCCGCCCACTTTACCGCCCATCTCTCATATAACGAAAAATTTGAAAAAGTTGATGGTGGGTATATAGATTCGGCCGAGCTGAATATAACATACGTGCTTGTTGGTATTTCATTTTGTTTTTTCTAAATAAAAAGGCTACCAAGTTAAATGCTATCTATATAAAAGTGTATCTGTGTTTGCTAGTCTGTCTGTTTTAGAATTTTGTTTCGATGCTTTTATTTTATTTCAAAACTATGGAGTAGCGAAGCGCACTGTGTTTATTCTATTAAAAATATTGTTCAAAAATTTATAGTTATAAAATTAAAACTTAACACAATTTGAATTTATAATATAGTAAGGTTTTTCTTAAAAAGAATCTACACTAACGAAGTAGCGGGTATACTGCTCGTATCATTATAATTGTATAATTTTGTTTAAAATCCACTTTTTTGGGCAGTAAAGGGGGGCAGTATATTATAGAATTAATTACCTACAATTTACTTTTAAATAAATGTGTTTTATTTTTTCAACTTTTGAAAAATGAACTAATTCTTCCTAATCAATTAAAAAAGTTTTACAAAAAAATCACGTGATTTTTTTTTAGGAAGTATGCTAATGAAAAGTAATTTAAGTATACACATAAAGTTTTTGCTTAAAAATCTTAGTACTAAAAAAACGTTAACTAAATTGAAACATAATTAAAATTTAAACAATACGTTATTTATTTTGTTAAATTTAAATTTTAAATTCTGTTTTAGCATGATCAGCATGATTATGTATAGAAACACACTTTTAAAATTAATGCACTTTCTTTGCATTGAACCTGTTTTATTTTTTCTAAAACTTAAATGAAACTGACACTATTATATATGAATATACATATTTATACAAAAAACTTAATAATAGACAAAAGAATATTTAGAGAATCCACAAAAATTGTATAATAATAATTTCCTACATATTTAACAAGGTTATTCAAGAATACGAAATAATAAATAGTTAAATTTAAGATGTATATATTATTTATGTTAAGATCATTTAAGTATTAATGACTTAAATATATTATATAATTAAAATTAATAAGCTTTTGTTTAAAGAATTAAATTTAAAATTAGCAAAATGAATTTTCAAAAATGTATACGTTTAAAAATAAAATTTTAAATTAGTTTTCATTGTAACTTAGTGTTTTTTTTTTTAATTTATATTTATTTTGCGTATTATTTGTATAAAAAAATAAATTACATTTATTTTTTTCTAAATTACTTTAACAAGTAATTTAAATAACAAGTAATTTAAATAATTAAAATAAACAAAACCAATATTAGCAACATAAAAATAAAACACTTACAATTATTATCTAATATTTTTATATGACTAAACCTTTTAAAGCTGAAAATTTTGCAAATAATTTAGAAAACGTGCTATCATTTATTTTACTAAGCACGTTTTTATCTTTTTTTGATATTATTAGCTAGAAACAATAATTTATTTGCACTGAATTAATTAAAATGTTAATATAAAAGTGTTTACAACGTAATAAATACGAAGCGGAGGGAAAAAGTGAATAAATTAAAATTAAATTGTCGCATATAAATATAAATTGTATAAAATTTATACATCTAATTATAGATAAATACTGAAAAGAGGCAGAACTTTGAAACAGGGTCCAAGTGTGACATTTGTTTCTACACTTCAACAAAGGTGGCAAGCATATAAGATAGTCATTCCGTTTGTATTTTTTTTTTTTGTAATATTCATCAGGGAATTCACATTAGATAACTATATCTACACCAATGTGTATGAGCAAAAATATTCGGGAAAGGGACTTATGTTAGACTTGTGGCAAATTTTAGACCAACCATAAAGGTATTCACCTCAAAATCCTTTCAAGCCCTTGTAATTTTGCACTGTTTTAACTTGACGTGAGCAACCAATTTTAAAAAAATTAGATAAAGTTAGCAAAAAAAATTAAAAATATTTTTTCAAGATTCTGAAAAAAGTAATAATTCATTTCAAAGATATTTTTTATTTATATAATTCATATCAATCAACCTATTTATTGATATATAATTCTAACTTTTTTGTTTTACTGTTGTTAAGTTCCAAACACTATTTTTTTACGTTTAATTCGATTTTTCAGTGTTGCTTTTCAGTTTAGAGTTGATTTTATAGTACTATTTACATACTTTTACAGAGTGACATTACTTTGAGTCTACATT
Source organism: Protophormia terraenovae (assembly GCA_951394005.1). Classification (NCBI taxonomy): domain Eukaryota; kingdom Metazoa; phylum Arthropoda; class Insecta; order Diptera; family Calliphoridae; genus Protophormia; species Protophormia terraenovae. Next base: position 12,417,326 of record OX596075.1, on the reverse strand, counting down.
AGAGAAATTTGAATCAAGACAAACGTCAAATTTTTGTTTGAGTTGCAGATAATTTTTTATCTCTATCAATTATAGGGGAAAACGTATGTCATAATAAACCATGCAAAAAGTACCAACAACGGCACAGTTGAATTTTAAACAATTTTGATAGTGATTCTATAGTACTTTTACATGTGATTATAGTGCAATAAAAAATTTTGTCCGCTCTTGCTCGGTTTACGAGTTATAGGCCTTCAAAGTTTCAATATATTTTCCTGAATATCTTTATTAATAATTTTCGGATCTTAAATATATTGATGTCATTTAAAAGCACTTATAAATACCTTTTCAATGATATGTATCATTACCATATTAATTAATTACTTGAGAACAAAATTGACATTTTGTATAAAAATGGCGGAACTTAAAAAAATTTTTGATATTCGAAAAAAGCTTTTTTAGCGAAGCTGGTGTTCGACATACCCAGAGGAGAATGTCCTTAGGACCGGCCGCAGGCCGGCTACACAAAAACCTTTTATTAAGGCGAAAAAAAAATATATAATATAATAATTTCAAGTGTGCCGAAGATCTTGATGAGTGCCAAAAATTGTTGCAATTTTACTATATTTTACTGTGCATTATTCTATGTGGTTGTTATTGTGTTTACAGAAATCGATGCAGCTTTGCTAATTTGCAGGACTCTAGCAAAGTTGCAATTTCAGCAACTGACAGCAAATAATTTTTATAAAAACAAAAATGTTTAAAAGAAACCTTTTTATTTAAATTTAGAGAAAAACGTGTACTTCTATTATAATCTGCGCAATTCCTCAACAAAAACAAGTTGGTCATTCAAAAGTGCTCCTATTTTAATTTAATCCCTGCCATTTGAGTCTCTTCTTACGCCAAACTTTTGGGAAGATGTTCCTTTAATAGTAATTTATAGACTACATATTCTAGGGATGATTTCCATATTTTACGACATAAATTGCTGATTATGTGACCCCTCAAAGGAATTTGCTTTCATTTTATTTGGAGCATGTTCCTTTTTCACTGTTTTTCTTTTCTATACCAAAAGCGTTTATGAATTTCATCATTTAATTTTGATACAAATTTGGTTTATTTCAGCCATTTCATCCCTTTCAAAAGATCCTTCACTATTTGACTCAGAATCACATTCTGAGTTAATTTAACGATGTCCGTCCGGTCATTTGTCATTTTCAAGTATAACTTGTGCGCAATTACAAGGGATAAAAACTTTCAATCGTTTTTATGATTTGCTTAAATTTTTTCACTTATCAGTCCTGAAATAGGGCTTTAACATTCAAAAATACCTTTCATATACATATTACCAGGGCAAGTTTAAATATACACGAAAAAATATGAATTTTTTAACTTTAAGTGTCTGATAGATTTCGATTTTTATAATAATATATATAATATAAATTTTAAAATTATTTAAATTTTTTTTACAATTATAATAATGCAATTAAATATTTACAAAAAAATTTTTACAAATCATGTGATTGAACTTCAAAAATTCAAAACCCATTTTATGCAAAGCTTTAAAAAACATGTTTTTTTTTTTTTGTAAAAACAAAAATATTCAAATGCTTACTTTCCAAGTGAAAAGCTTGAAAACCTTGCCCTGCATATTACTATTTTATTAAATTGTTGCACATAAATTGTTGATTATATGGTCATTTCTAATGCATTTTTTGCGAGCATGCTTCTTTTTTATTAAAACTTTATCTCATATTGAATATGATTGGTCCGGTTTTTTTCTCCCATACTATTGTCCTCCCTAATAAAATTCAGCTAAAAAAGTTTCATATCATTGTAAATAAGTATACCAAATTTTACGAAGATAACTGACCATAGCTTCAATATAAGGTCACACATCCGAATATAACTTTAGCATGCATAAATACCTTAAAAATTATAGTATTAAGATAATATGTGACTTACTGAATACAGTGACCATATAAGATCTGCTCCTGAACGAAAAACAACTGATATAAGTATCATATGATCGGGCTTGAACAACTATAACTTTCTTATTGGTTGAAATTTGCAAAAACCTTATTTTTTCTATTAAAAACTTAATTTCTAATGTATTTCACTTAGGACTTCTCCTTTCGATTTGAAATCGTATGCAAAAAAGGAATTTTCGATTTTCAGAACTTAAAAAAAAAAAATCATGAAATCTTATGAAATCATATTTTGGAAACTCAGTGAAAATTTTTCTTTTCACATGAAAATCAAATGTACAACAAAACCGATAATTATATTTTTTTTTCTAATTGGAAAAGGAGTGTTTTAGTGGTAAGTACAACGTTAAGGGGTTCAAAATTATACTCTTTTGGTACACTATGTAAATTTTAAACCTATTTCTATTAACAAAAATCTTTTGGTCTTTTCTTTTTTGGTACCTACTTATTTTCTTAAAATATATGTTACATAAGCTGGACATGAATGGAATGAAAATTTCATTCTTATTAAAGTGTTGTAAATTAGAATAAAAAAAGAGAGAAAAATTGAATATCCAAAACTTAAAGGGTTAAAATAGGTTTGTTTCTTTATAGTACTTACAGGTATTTTTAATATTTGCTAAACTATAAAAAATTTATATATTTTTTTTTAACATTTAGGATGCAAAATCAGTGTGTTGTAGGTACCCTTTGGTACCTTTCGTTAACGAAATAAATCACATCATTCTTCACTTAAAAAAGAATATACCATTATGTTCCATTTGGCCAATTGATTTAATTTTTAACATATAGACTTTTTTAAAAGTTTAACAACCTTATTTAAAGTAAAAACTATCAAAATACAAAAGTCACTGTAATAGCAGACAAAAATTATGATTGTCATTAGTCTATATTTTCATGACAATAGTACAAAGATCATATTAAAAGCAGACAACTTTTCTTAATTTGTCAGCTATTAAAATATTGTTTAGTCACATTTCTAATTAAATAATATGCTGCTGTTTAGTTAAATAAACAAGTAAATAAATACTCACATTAATTTGTCAAAAAGTAAATAAATCATTTCATACAATTAATAATACCTGCAAATAGCAAAAAATAAAAGTCTTGAGGCATTGAGACACATTAAGCAAATATTTGGAAAATTAAATAAAACATAATTTTTATACTAAGAAGCAAATAAAATTATTCCAATTAAAAAAATAAACCACTTTAAGTTTAATTAAAGGAAAGTAATTATTAAAGTTTTTTTTTAATTCCTTAAATATTTGCTTAATATGTCAATAGCTTTAATTTAGTTAATTGTTGGTATAAATGCTTGAGTATATTTTGTTTCTTGTTTCTTTTATATATATTTTTGGTGTTAAACTTATAAAATCAAATGATTCTTAAACTTATGTATTAGTTTTTCAAATGACAAATGAGATTCTTAAATATATGTATTTTAACATAAATGGCAGACATAAAAATTTCAACAAATAAGTATGAAGAAAAATATAATTAGAAAATGTATAATTAAAAAAAAGTTAAAAACTTTAGAATGTTTTTTATTGTTTTTGTTTTTAGACACTACAAACTATTAAGGCACATTTAAAATGAGCAGAGTATAATAACTCCTTTTTTTAAACTTATTAACTACGTAAAGAGAGAGAGTCAGTTAGATATTATATTATCTAAAACAAATTATAAAAATTGCTTTTTGGTTTCAGTTAATATTTCTCATTCACTTTCAACTCCTTAAAAGAAACTACAATTCCTCATGAGTTTTAACATTAGAAGCTGCTTCAAATTTAGGATCTTTTAATTCCATAGGAGGTGAATCTAATCTAGGTTCTCTGAAATATGGCTTTTCACGATCACTCTTTAATTGCACCTGTTGTCCATCAGCATCTGTGGCAATTTCATCACTTTTTATTACCACAGAATCTTCTGTATCGGATATGTAACCATAATCGCCGGTATAGTGTGTGGGATATAAAAGCAAAGGACTGGCACTAAAGGCTAAAAGATCACGTTTGGGAAAAGCATTAGCCCAGGTCTTATTTGGATGTCTATTAAACATAACTGGCAAGAATTCATCTACAGGTAAAAGATTTTCCAAAGGTTTAGCATCTAATAGTTTTTGAGCTCCCTTCAAGGAGATAACATAACCCAAAGTCCAATAAGAATAGCCAACATGTACTAAGTTTTCGGTATTTGCTACCCAGGGTTCAGATTCTTCCTTCAAACGTTTGCGACCAAAGTAACTGAATAATTTAAGAAAAAAATTAATAAAAAAATACTTTGAATGTTCTACTAAAACTTACACCAAATCATATTCTATAACATTGCGTATTTGTTCCATTACCGACACGGCTTTATCCTTGAAATAGGGTTCAAATCTTATATCATCTTCCAGAATTAAAACTTCTTGTTGCTGTTTTTCTACAATTTTCTCCCAGATTTTATAGTGACTTAGGAAACATCCAATTTCACCCATAGTCATTTGACGATGATGATAGGGATCCTCATAGCCGGGTAGGAACTTAATACCCATTTCTTGTAATAAATCATGGTTTAATTTTCTTTAAAAGGAAAAGTTAATTAGTAATGATTTTTTCTGCGTTTTAATAATTTAAATGCTTTGACTTACTGTCCATCTACGGCGGGGAAATATTCTACATCTAAATTTAAAACTTTGAAAAGTTGTTCCATTTTTGCACGACGCTCCGGGCGACGTTCCAAATTAATCATATAAATGTGATCGAGTGAGAGTTTGTGTCTGGAAAAAATAATAAAATTTAAGGATTTAATATTTTTTCAATTTTTTTTTAACTATGGTTGTTTCGAAGACTTCTACATTTTATTGTAATTTAACAGTTTTCAAAATTTAGCGATTTTTAGTGATTCCAGCGAATTTTTGTAATTAAAAAAATTTTTCTTTTCGATTTTTTTTTTTTTTTAATTATATGTTTTTTACATTAAGATTTATATTTTTCGACGATTTTTTAATTTTTTTTTTTGTAATTTAATGTTTTTTAAATTTAGGAATTTTTATCAATTTGCAAATTTTATGATTTTTTTTTTTTAATTAGGCTTTTATATATATTTCAGCTATATTTTATGTTCTGTAAATTTCTAAATTTTTCTAATTCAATTTTTATACCCTTCATCACAGTTGTAAATGTTATATATAAGTTTGTCTTTCCGTTTGTAATTTCTACAATATTCATCTAAGACCCCAAAAGGTATATACACTCCGGATCCTTATTGATAGGGAAGTCTATATAACGATTCCCGTCTGTCTGTTGAAATCAGTTTTTAGAAAGCCCAAGTTATCGGATATATATTTGTTTTATACATCAAATTATAGGGAATATTCCTTAGAAGAACGCTAACAAAAAAGAGCCATATTGTTTTATAAAAAATCGAGATATCGCAAAAAAAAAAAACGAATATACCTCCAAAAACCGTTTTTGTACTCCGCTTTTCTAAACTATACAAGCTAGAGACTTCGTTGAATTGTTTGTTGAATAAATAAAATATCGGTCCATTAGTATCCGAAATATCGGCCAAAAAGTTTTTCGATTTTTTGAAGCTCCTATATAAGATACAGGTTTCGATTTTTTGAATCGAAAAAATTGGTTCATAAACAACACAATTATTGGAAAATCTTTTATTAATTTATTTAATGGCAGCTTTGCATGTTGTTGTTTTTATGGGTAACGAAAAACAACAAAAACAATAATTTGTATTTTCATCTTTTTGAAGCTAGAAAATTCGATTTTTTCTTTTTTGCTGAAGGAATAAAGTCAATCGTTCCATTAGTATTTGGACTTTTTGAAGCCTTTTTTATTTAAACTTCATTTGGAAACAACATTAACTTTAAAATTTATTAATTTTTATATAACATTTCAACTTGATTGAAGGGTATATACGATTCGGCACAGCCAAATTTAGCACACGATCTCGTTTTATTTGTGGAGATTCTGGCATTTTTTTGTAATTTTCGATTTTTTGTTTTGAATTTATTTTTTTAAATTAAATTACAGATTTATTTAAGCGATTTTTTTTTGTAATTCAGCAAATCATTATTTTAACGTAATTAAACGTTTTTTTTTATATAGAATTTATTGTATTAGTGAATTATTTCGACAATTTTGCGATTTATTGTAATTAAATCTTCTTATAGATTTAGCAATTTTATAATTAAAGTACTCTTATCAATTTGAAAAAAGAACAGAAATTTTAGAAACAATACTTTATGCAATTTAATATTTCAAGTTATTTTGTTGTAATATTTAAAAAAAGTTTCTTTTCAAAAAGAAAAATTCTTTTTATAAAAAAAATACTAATATTCGATTTTTTTTTATAAAAAATGCTTATTTTACAAAAAAAAAAAAAAAAAAAATCATACTTATAATCTCCAATTTCACAAAAAAGTAAATAATCTTTTAAACAACTTTAATCTTCATAAAAAATGCTTAGTTTCAAAAAACTATAAAATAAAAATGTAAAAACTGTACAAATAAAATGTAAAATAAAATATAAATTTTCTTATACTCACTTTTTTTCTTCCCTTTGGTATTGCTTAAAATATTCATTAACTTCCACAACAGCACCCAAATCGTGTATAATATTCGCCTGAATATTTGCCAATTGTTTATAATCCTGTTCAATATTATCACTAGGTTCTAAAGGTTGTAAAATATAACCAAAAGGTATTTCATTGGTGATAAATAAAGGAATCTGTGAACAATTGGCGGAAATAGCAAAAACAATAATATCATCTAAAGGACCATCATAAAGACGACATTGTGGTCCCAATGTGGCCATATATTCCAAATCATTTTTCTGTTGAGCCAAAAATTGATCACGATCGAAGGTTAAATAGTGGGAACCCTTATAGTTAAGACTAACTAAAACGGCACTGTGAACCATAGGAACTTGGAAAATACCCTCACGATTTACATTATAAATATCTTGATATAAATCTGTACGTAAGTAATAGTAATCAGAGGACATGCCACACCAGAAATTGGAATAAAGGCCCTCGGATAGTAACATGGGCGCCACTATGGGTAAGCGTAACTCAACCAAATGTGTTAGAGTATGAGGTTCGGTAAGCAAAACATCTGCATCTAGATACTAGAGAGGGAGGGAGAAGAAAAACAAGATTAAGACAAGTTTTAATTATGTTCTAGTGTATAAAAAGGTCACAATTTAATCTATTAATTTAAGAATGTATGAAGCAACAAAAGAAATAAAACAAGAGTTAAAAGATTTAAGATAAGCTTAGCATGTACATGCATAAGTATATGTGTGTGTGCTAGTTTAACTTACAAATATGTAGTCGGCCCAATTTTGTTTAGCTTCCCGCTTGGCCTGTTCTTTAAGACTGATAAGATGCTCAAAGCGTGCACGCGGCCAATCAAAAGGCGAACTCTCATTTTGATGACGTTGCGTGGTGTCATCTAATACCTTATGGACACTATGATATAAAGGCTCCACATGCAATAACCATTCTTTTAGTATATCAATGCTGTTATCGGTATTATAATCCGAATGAATCCTGTAACAAAAAATGAAAGGAAATTAATTATTTTGCTTAGTTTTAAAGGACTTTTTTGTGTTTGAAACTTACCATAAGGACATGCGATCTTTGGGATAATCTTGTCTTTCCAAATAGGTTAAAAACAAAGGCAATATATGGGCCTTATTACGCACCATTAAGGCCACTACTACAGTAGGTACCTCATTACTCAAATCCACGGGCAGTAATTTTTGTAAATCCTCCAAAGTTGTTTGCCTTGATTGTTCTTCTTGTCCTTTAGCCCATAATATTGAGCAGGATATTAATAGAAACCATAAAATCTTCATTTATTTTTTATTTAAATTCAATTCGAAAAATAATTCTTAACAATTTGCAGGCCGTACGATGGAAAAAACACTTCTTTACTCCAACCGGATGCACTGGTGTATGATTTCGTTTCGTTTTTTCAATTTATTCTTGACAATTCTTTTTTATTCTATTCTATATTTCTTTGATTTTTCTTCTCTGCTGTGCTCTGCTAGCTGCGGCCAGTTCATTTGTTTTTATTGGATTTAATTTATATAGTAGTTTGATGATATTGTGTGTATACAATCAGTTTAATACATATTTTTTATTATTAACTTAATTATTATCATGTTTTTCTGGTTTGTTTTATAGTTTTTCTTAATCATTAAGGTTTTTGTTGTTGCTTTTTATATGTTTTGTTTAGGGTTTTCTTTTGCGGCTTTTGTTTTTTTTTTTTCTGTTTATGTATTAAAAAAAATATGTATGCAACATGACAGTTTGTTATCATTAATATTACACAAACAATATATAAAGCAAAGTAAATGTATATACAACAACAAAAACATCAATAATGTAAACAAATTCTATTTTAATATGCATATCTCATTCATAAAAAAAGAACAAAAAACAATAACAAAATATAAGGAAAAAAGAAAGAGAGAAAGAAAAAAGAAAGAGTAAACAAGAGAGTTCGCTATCAGTGTTGTCAAATTAGGGAATTTATCCTCAAAACGGGGATTTATTTTTGGAAATGGGGATGAAAACTTTTGTTTGGGGATAAGGAGATTTGTTGGGGATATTTTGAAGGAAAAAAGAAAGAGTAAACAAGAGTTGGCATTTTGGTTTCCCATATCAATTACTTTTTAAAATTATTCAAAAAACACTTTAATAAAAAAACAAAAATTAGTTATGCTTTTTCAAGTTGTGCGTTTTAAACGATTTTTCTGGATTTCGCTGCAGCAGAGAATTTTACTCTGCTTCAGCTTCAAATGCCTCCAAATTTTGCATTCCTGTGCTTTTTAAATGCAATTTGGAAGTATTTGGACGACCCCTGGCCGTCAGAAAACTTTTGTTTGAACCACATTTTACGTGTAAAACGCCATGTTGTTTGCTGTTTTCAAATCGATTCATACCAAAATTGTTGCCGGCATTTTATTTATTCAGTGTAACTTTTTTAACAGTAGTACAAAATAGTTTAAGAATCATTGCTCAATTACTTCCTTCATATGAACAGTTTAAAGACCATTGCATGAATTAGTTTACTCTTGTACTTAAAAATGGCGGTTTTTGCGTAATAAATAATTTTATTAAAAATGTGTTATAATTTAAAAAATATAAATAGATTTATGGAAAGCATTAAATAATTAAGGATAAAACGTTGTTATTGTTTCGTTATGATTGTTTGTTAATCTATAATTCGTGTTTTAAAGTGTCCTAAGTAAATTTTATATGAAATTAAAAAAATCGAATTAGAACAAGTTATAATAATAAAATGTTAAAAATAATTAAATTTCATTATTAAGAATTATAAATATTAAAAAAAAAGTTATTAATCACTTGTTTACAAATTATTTAATAAGTAAATAAAGAAAATATAACAGAAAGTTAAAAGATTTTGTCAGAAAATTAAATAGAAATCGTGGCACATATTAAGAAAATTTTTAAAATAATAGAATGAAGTTGTTTGAAGAACAAAATTAATTATTTAAAATAAAATAATAGAAGAGAAAATGTGTTATTAGTTAATTGCTAAATATTTATTTGGTTTATAATGTTTAGTCTCTAAAAAACGTCAAAATAGTGGTCGAGGCAACAAGAAAATATCTAAAATTAATTTGTTTAAAAAATAAATAATATAAATTATTAATAATAAATCTATCGCGTTTCTTTAAAGAAAGTGTAAGTTTAAAATAAAATTAGAATTAGAATTCGGTTTAACTTTCAAAAATATGCTTATCTTTAGGAAATCTTCCCTTTTTCACTTATAACATTTTGAAAATAAGAGCAATTGGTGTCAAAAGCTGTGGACAGTTTTCCCTGAGACTATTTTTAACATTTATTATTTCTAGTTTTTAAATTCCAAAGTGCTGCTTTTAAATAATTTATCTTTTCTTTAAATAATTTTATTTACAATAAAAAATTTCTATAACAATTAAAATTTTATGCATTATGTGGCTTAGCATAAGCGGGGAAATTAAGTTTTAAACCGTCTTTAGCCTCAAAGAAAGTATACGATAACGTTATAGTATCTACATTTTCTAATTTTGGATCTTTAACATACTCCGGATCAATATAAAAGAAAACGGGCATATCCACCTGTAAAATAAACAACAAAAATTAAAGGTAAGTTAAAATTTCATTTAATTTTTTAAAATTATTGCTTTCTAAATTACCTCTTCGTGAGGATTTAATTGTTGTTCCTCAAAGCAAAAACATTGTATTTTATTAAAATAAGCACCCGCTTCAAAAGGTATAACATTATAAGTACTTATACCTATCACCGGTGAATCTGTAGGATTTTTTGCAGTATAAAAAGCTAAAGCAGTTTCTCCGGGTGCTACTTTAATTTCATATTGTTGGGGCTTAAAATTCCAACGCATAGAAGCTGCCAAATCAGCATTAAAACGTACTCGTATAACACGATCTTCTATCTTTTCCATACTCTCAACCTTTTCAGCATCATGCCCTTGACTAGTAGTGCCACCATAACTATAGGCCTTTAATTTTATATTAATTTTTATATAGAATATTTTAAATTTTATTTAAATTCTCTTACCTGACAAAACATGCGATATAAAGGTACGGCGGCATAACTTAAACCCACTATTAATACTCCTCCGGCAGTGACATAGTACAAAGTAGATCTTAAATTTTTCTTTTGTGTAGCCTCTGTAAAAGGATTGTTACCGCGAGGTGGTTGTGTAGCATAAAATCTAGGTTGTTGTTTTCTATTTAATGTTTGTAAACATTTTGTCGTAAATTGTCTATAAAATTTAAACATTTTGTTAAGATTTTATTTAAAAACTTAATGATTTTTTACTTAAAATCATGGAGTTTTGTAACTTTCCACTAAATGTGAAAGAAAAAAAACTGTTTATATTTTATCTTAACAGCTGATCAGCTGTTAAAGGTGAAATTGAGGTTATAACAGCTGGCAGGGGAGAAATAACAGAGATGTTATTTATTTGTGTAAACGAAAGCAGAGCTTCATAAACTTTTAGTTTTAAGCAATGGTTCTTAAACCTTAAACTGCTGCATAAATTCCAATTCGAATTTAACGTCTATTCCTAATTACTACATATAATTTTGTGTTTACTTCACAAGACTTGAATCAAGTATATTATATGGTTTCCTGGCAACGTCAGGAAACGCAGGAAAAATGTAAACAAAGAGACTAGTTTTGTTTTAGTAAATAGTATTTTAGTAAATTTTATAGGGAACAAGTAATTTTTAAGACTTTTTAAAAAATAAATTTTTAAAGGATTTTAAAGTAATTTAAATAAAAATTGTGTAACAATGTAAAATTTAATTTAAAAAAATTTTATGCGAAAATTTGATTAAAAAAAAGACATAAAATTGTGTTTTAAAACGATCCATCACTTAAGCTCAAATTTGACTATTTGAAACTGGAATATAAGCGAGGAAAATAATGTCTGGGAAAAATAGTTCTAAAAGGAATATAAAATAAAAATAGTATATTTAAATGTATAAAGATAATATTGTGCTCTAAAATGATTTACAATTGAAGTTGAATTTGGAGTATAAAATGGTACGAGTATTAAAGTTCGAAGTCAAGTTAATTTTGGAGTTTGAAATGTTTATCATTTGAAGGATGAAATCGATCCATAAAAGATTTTTGAATAAAGCTTAAATTGAAGAATAAAAAATAACTATTTCATACATATTTCTGTAAAAATAGAGCTACGATTAAAGGCAAAATTCGAAGATCATATGACCTAAAATTAAATTCAAGTTCAAGCATATTGGAAATCTATGAAGGATACACAATAAAAGCTAAAAATCTAGATATAAAAAACTTAAATTGAAGCTCAATTTAAAGTAATGGTTCAAATCCGCGTCTAAAAAGCAAAAATTCAGTTCATTTTGAAGTTACAATTAATAATGGGAAAATCGGACTACAAAAATTATTAATGAAGCTTAATTGGCGGAATAAATAGATCTACAATCCAATGCTAAATTAAAGTAAGAGAAACTCTAAAGTTGATGTTTTAACTTCGAATATAAAAAAACCTAATTTGAAGTCCTATGATTAAAGTTCCTTTTGGTTTATTTTAGCTAAATAAGCTATAAGATTGAAGTTAAAAATTAGAGTTTAATATTAATAAGATGAAGCACTAATAAAAATTAAACAAAAATATAATTTTAGTAATGATTTAAGTAAAAAAAGGCCGATTCGATTGAAAGCAAAATTGCAAATATTAAGGACCTAAAATAAAGTCCACATTGAAGTAGAATTATAGTTAAATTTGCGGTCAATAATATACCTAATATTGAAGATAATATTCGAACATCTAAGATCTACAATCGAAATTCTTATGAAACAACTAAGTTATAGCAAAGAATATTCATATATAGAATGCGCATCATGTAGAAACAAAATTTCTTATGGCGGGTTCTAATCATAGTACCTGCTCTCATGTAATTCTCGCTCTCAACATTTTGCGATGATGAGGGGGATAAGTAACAAGGGAAAACTAAATCCACCACCAAAACAGAGAGAGAGAAAGAGTTTAAGTATATGTGTTTGTACATGTGTGTATTCCTTATAAAGAATTGCAAATAAAAACACCCACACATATATATAAGATTGTACATGTATATCTTTATTTCAAATTGAAAGAAACAATTTGTTTCTTGTATTTTGAAAAAAGTGCCAACAGAATTTTTAGTTGTTTATTTACTAATGGAAAAGATATGAACGTTAATATTACAGTAGGGCATAGCATACATGTTTTGTTGTTTTACAAGTAGAAATACTTTGATCTGCACCGACGTGCTTATACCTTTCTTAGTGACGTGACAAATTTTTATATGATTTCGAAGTTGTCAATTTATATTTTATAGTTATATTTTTGATAAACTAATAATTGTTATATTTTACTTTTATATATTATATTTTTATATATTTCATAAAATGTGCATATAATTTGTTTTTTGTGTTTTTTTTATTATTATTAAAAAAAGTTTTTATAGAGAATTTTTAGTTTTTGAAATTATTATTTAAAAAAAATATTTAAATTTTTTCATTTTTAAAAGTATATATTTTTCCATTTTTTGGATTTTTTAGAAAGAAAAATAAAAATAAAGTAAATAGTAAATAAAAGTTTTTCCTTTTTTTCGGAAAAAAATTATTTTGTGATTTTTTCCATGTTTTTGAGTTGTATTTTATTTGAATCAAGAAATTGTTATTAAAATACATTTTTTTAGAAATAAATAATATTAATATTTTCAATTTTAAAACTTATTTTTAAATAATATATATTTTATTTAGTAAAAAAATAGTTTTGAATAAAAAAAGTATTTCATTTCTTTTATTTTTGGGCAGAAATAACATTTATTTTGAAAAATAAAGAAGTTTTTTTGATTTCCTTTTTCTAAGCAAAAAGTTATTATTTTTTTTTATACAAAAAGAAATAAATATTCATACAGCAAAGATTCAATTTATAGACCTAAATTTTTTTATAAACAAAAATACTGATTTTTTTTAATATATAAGTTATTTTTTTTTGCAGGAAATAAGTTATTTTTTATTTATTAATTTATTTATTTTTGTCATAATAATTTTTTTATATAGAAGGTATATATACAAATTAAATATTTTTTCAAAAGATCTTTTTTCAATATAATTCCACCTTCTTTACAGAATAAAACAAAATTATTAAAGAAAAATCTAATTTTTTTGGCGACAAATTTGTTATGAATAAAAAAAATAAAAATATTTTTTTATATTTTTTTCAAGTGGATATAATTTTATATTTTTGTTTTTATTTATTTAATTAATTAATATACTTAACTTTAACATCTGTTACTTTGAATACATAAGTAACAAAACTACACAAATCAAATTTTAAAATACAAATTTGATATTCTGAAAGTATATTTACATAAGCTCATATGACGTTTAAAAAGGTATAAGTAGTTCGGTGACGATTAAAGTATTTCTATTTTTAAAACAACAAAACACATATGCTATGCCCTACACTAACATACACGATCGTATTTTATCTCCTTTAGTAAATAAACGACCAATTCCTTGTTTCTACTTTTTTATAGGCACTACACCAGCGATCGCCACACTCATACATTCACAATTATGTTTGTGTATGTTTTGTTTTTCCCATTATGAAATTATACACCAAAAAAATAACATCATTTTTATAGTAATTTTATTTTGAAAGTTTCTTCGTCAATTCAAGACTTGTAAGTGGAAATACACGTTACTAGTTTAGAATTTTAATAGTAATAACCAGGGATCGCAACGATTACCATAGTAATCATAAAAATTAAGAATTAATGTTTATTTTTTCTATTATTTGATTAAAAAAAAAATATAACGATAAATTATTAATTTAGGATTTTAATTTCTTATTAAAAAATATCGAATAATTCTGCACGAACGATTATTTCAGATTTGTATTTTATAATAAAAAATTAATTGTAGTACATTATTAATTAAAAAAAGATAGTTATATAATTAAAAAATCATATTAATTAATCCTACTTAATATTAAATATTTTTCATGAGTGTATCTCAAGCAACAAGCAATAACACAACATTCTTGCTTGAATGCTCGTGCGAGACTGACTTTCTTGTGTGTTTTTTATTCATTTCAAGAGCATAACAAAAGAGATAAAAAACACGCAAGCTTCTTTTCCTTTTGCCTTCCCTCCCGCATCATGAAATACTTTTAAAAAATATTTCAGTTTTCATTGACATGCGCCTTCTATATGTTGTATATTCTTTGGTTATAGCCAAGGCTTATTTACTATTAGGTTAGAGCAATTCTACAACAAATACAACAATAAAAAAAAGTTCTCTCATTTGTTTTCGTAAAATGTCAAATTTTGTACATTGAAACAATAACAAAAATGATATAAAAAATGTAAACAAAACACACATAGAAACAAACACCATATAAAAAAAAGATTTGACAGTCATCACACATAAAGAAAAAAAAAGTCAGCTGTGATTTTAACTCTACCTAATATTTAATATACCTTGGTTATAGCTAAATTTTGTTTAAAAAATTACGAACAAATGGAGTCAAAATAAAAGCTTTTAATAAGCTTAAAAAAGTCAGTAAATAGAGGGTCATTATTGAGTATAAAAAGTCTGCAATAAAAAATGGAAATCGGACTATAAAAGGACTATTATTGAGCCTGTAATTGAACTAAAAATGAATAAGTTTAATATAACTAAGTTGAAGCTTAAATTAAAGTAAAAATAGATCTACTATTTAGAAAAAAAATTAGAGTATAAAACCGAAAAGTTTATGCTCAAATAAGTGCAATATAATACCTGTAATTGAAGCTCAAAAATACTTACAATTGAAGGCAGTAAACAGTAAAGAAAAAACATAAAAAGATGCTGAATTTAAAATGAAAAGACATCTACAATTGAAGCAAAAAAAAAAATTGATATTCATATTGTAGTCGAAAAATATCTCCAATTGGAGTTTAAAATCTGAGAAAATCAGTCAATTTAGAGTCATATAGATCTACTTTTAAAGGTTAAAGTTAGAGTTTGAAATATCTGAGTTGAAACACAAACTCAAACAAAATAAAAAAGTTTATAGTTCAAATTTGAAGCTTAAATTGTAATTTAAAATTCTAACGGTAAAAGACTACAAATAGAGTAAAAGGACAATCAGCTGAAGTTGAAATTTATGTTAAAAAAGATCTACAATTGAAGGTTAATTTCAAAATATATAACACCTAATTTCAATATCAAATTTATAGCAATAAAGACTAGCGGTTGATGAAGAAATTGGTATCCAAATATAAACATCTTAATTGGAGTCCGTAATTGATGTCAGAAAAACCTTCAATTGAAATTTAATTTCAAATAAATCATAATCATCATTAATCATAAGTCTTGATTGATGCTACAAATTAAGGCATTAAACATTAAATTAAATCCTAAATTGGAGTCTAAAGAGACCTACAACTGAAGCAAACATTAGACCATGCAAATCCTAGGTTGAAGCTAGTGTCGTTTCTTCGTTCAGTATAAAAATCAGGAATCAGAGTATAAAATGATCTATGATTGAAGGTACAAATAGTTAGACCTCGAAATAAAAACTTTTGTTTAAAACGCGTTAATTAAAGCACAAATTGGCCTTCACTTGCAGCTAAACTTAAATACGAATAAGAACTTTGATTCCAAATAATTTTTAAAAACAATAATTTTGAAGAAAAATTTGAAGAATAAAACATCATTGAATTGAAATCGAAAAATATCGCAGTATAAAGTTCCAAGATTTAAGACAATATTTCCTAATACAAGGAAGCTTCTATAAAAACTTCAAAACACCTTCCATAGAAGCTAACATTAAACTACAAAAAAGGACTCCAATCATAAAAGGTTCTCAGATTAATCTTAAAATTGTACGATTCTAAAAATATTCAAGATTATTATTTAGAAAATATTAAAGGACAGAAACCCTAAATAACTCAAAAAGAACTTATTCAAATTCCCCTTGAAAATGGATTTCAATGACAACAGCGATGATTTCGATAGTTTTTTCTCAAGTAAAAAATCGAAAACACAAACAAAATCTTCCAAGATAACCGACCCCATGGAAGATCTCTTTGGTATAGAAGAAAAATCAGATACAAGAGCTGCAGCTCCCAGAAAATTTAATCCAACCTCAACAAAACCTTCAGCTTCAACACGTATTCGTGAAGAACCCAATGAAGACGATGATGATGATTTAGGTTTTGATCCTAAAAAACCTAAAGCTGTAACAAAATCACAAAATTTATTTGATGATTTATTGGCTCCTTTGGAAACAAAAAGGCCTCAAACTTCGGGAGGTTCTAATACCAAACCAACAATATCTAGACAATCTACAGATACAACCACAGATACCTCAAATATTTTTCAAACACAAGCAACAAGACCTAAAACTTCTCAGGGGCGCAGAACTTCCAATATGTCGGGCGCACAAAATCCTGATCCATTGGGTTTGTTTACAAAAGATAAAGAAACTTCTAAGCCTTCTTCAAGAGTTTCCTCGCCTAAGGCACAAAAAAGAGGTACAACAGCTGATTGGTTGGGATTGGCAAAGGAAGCGGAGAGTGACACACCTAAAAAAGAGGTGAGAGCAGAAATGCCCCGAACAACAAGAGTTAATAAAGATGGAGCTAAAGAAACAACAGCTGAGGTATTAAAATTACCTGAGGCTAACGAACAACAAGAGGATTTTCCTAACGAGCACCATCACGAGAAAGCAGAGCATGAAAAGGAAGTAACACCTCAACAGCAAGATAATCTTATGTTAGATTCTACTGCTCATAATATAATGCTAATGAATACCTTAAATTTGGAAGCCAAGCAAAGTATTTCCAATTTAAAATATCAAGAACAACAATTAATAATGGCTTCTCAAATGAAACAACAGGAACGAGTATTAATGGATATGCAACGTAAACAGGATACACTATTACAGCAACAGGAGAGACAATTTCAGACATTATTTCAGCAACAAATGCAAAGACATCAACATTTAGAGGAATTAATTAAACAACAACAACAACGTATTAATACTCATCTGCAGATAATGATGACTCAACCACCAATGACTTCACCTCTAAATGAATTTGAAACTGAAAAAAGTTCAAAAACTAAAAAGGCAGAAGAAGATGTAGAACCTGAAGGTGGTGCAAGAGATTTGGAAAAAGAAAAGCAGTCCACAATGGATTTAATACAACTAGAATCCGATAACAAACGTTTGGAATTGGAGAATTTGCGTTTGGAGGAATTAATAGCCAATACCAAAAGTAATTACGAAAGAGAAATTGAGCTAATGGAAAGGTCTTACAAGTAAGTCATTTTAATTGTTGTATTTTATTTATTTATTTATTTGCATCTTTTCTTTTTTTTTAAGAAAACAAATAGAAGTTCTCGAACAACATCTTTCGAGTGTGGAAAAACGTTTAAAATCTGAACTAGAAGAACTACAAACTTATTTCCAAACCAAACTAGAGACCCTGGAACAAGAAAAACTTACACTTAAAAAGAATTACGAAGAAGAGATCACCAATCTGAAACAAGATCACGAAGATGAAATACGTAAATTACGTAAAAATCAAGAAGACGATTTGGAAATGCTTAAAGAAGAACATCGTCGCATGTTAGACAATATCAGACAAGCTAAAATGTTGGAGTTTGCGGCAGTTCAAGAAAATGGCTCTTACCTAGATTGTCTCAAACAAGCCTCCAACAATCTCACAGACTTAACTGGAGGACTTAGTGAACTTAAAGAAAATATGCAAAATAAAATTGAAATATTACATCTAGAGCGTGAAAAAGCTTTAGAACAACGTGAGAAAAAACTTGAAGATTCTGAAAGAAGACTTAAACTTAATGAAGAGTGTAATGAATCCGAAAAACAAAGACTAATGGAATTAGTTAGTACTTTAGAATTGCAAATGTCTAAAATGTCTAAAGAAACCGCAGAAGAAAATTGGCAATTAAGACAAAAACTAGCCAGTATAGATGCTGAGAAAATGGCTTTCAATAAAGAAAAGGAATTTTTCCGTGAACAAATGCTTAGAGATGAAGAAAGAATTAAGGAATTAAAAGAACAACAACTTTTAGAAACTCAAAAACTACAAGTTTTGCTACAAGAAGAAAGAGCTCAACTTCAAGTGGAAAAATCCAAATTTGAATTAGAAAAACGTTTACAAAATAATACCGATATGCAAAAAGAACGTTTAGAAGTTGAAGCAGCCATGCAAGTGGCACAAGATGCAGCACGCAAAGCTGATTTGGAAAGGGAACGTTTTTATAAAATGCAAAGACAATTAGAGCAACAAAAACGTGATCTAAGCGATAAAGAACACTCTATCAACGTTAGAGAAGAAGAATTGCATCAAGAACTACTTTCCTATCGCATGGCTGAACGTGTGGCTCAGGAGTCACAACAAAAAGCCAAAATGGCTGAACAATTCTATCAAAATAAAGTTAAATTATTACAACAAAGATCTAATGAAATAGCTGAAAAGGAAACTTATTTATCACAGGAACGTCTATTACTAGCACAAGATCGTATTGCTTTACATGCTCTTAAAACTAAACTCTCACAACAAACTAAATGTGCTCTTTGTCAACTCTCACAAAAGAATCAAGAAATTACACAATCCTTACAAAGAGATCCAACTAATGTTTCTAATCCTCAAGAATTTCCTTTAGGTTATAATAGCAATGCAGATAATTATGATTTCTTGCAACATCATAATGTAGTGGAACGTCTCTTGGATGCCAATATTGCTGATTCTTTACGTAAAATGCATTTAAATTCTAATTTATGTTTAGAATGGGAAAATCTATTGGATGATGATCATAAGAAAATGGTACAAAATGATGAATATCATATAACTAGCAATAGCAATACTAATATACCAAAGACCAATTTGTAAACAAAAAAATACAGTATTATTTTTAGATTTTAATAAAGATTTTTTAACTTAACTTTTATTAAAAAAAATTGGACTTTTATATAAAAAGTAGATTTTTGTTTGAAAATAAAATTGATCATAGATTTCATTAATTTTGCTACTTATAATATTAGATTTTGTGAGAAATATAAGTGGCCACAAATTTGAATCATATTTGCTCTGACATACATTGCACAGTGGTTCCAAAGCTCGAAAACCAAAAATGGGCGTGGTCCGCCCATCTCCCATATAAGGTGAAAATCAACGAAATTGTGTTCAAATAGTTCAAGGACAAATGTAAACTCGGAAACAAAAAATGGGCTTGGTCCGCCCAATTTCCTGCCCACTTTACCGCCCCCTCCCATATAACGTAAAATTTGAAAAAGTTGATGGTGGGTATATAGATTCGGCCGGGCCGAATATAATTCGCGCTTGTTTTACTTTAAATTATGAAAATTTAATTTTTTACTCTTTTTCCAAAATTTAAAGAAATGTTTAATTGATATTGACACTTAATTTTGTTTATTTTTATTGGCTACACAACTTTATTACGAACATTTTCAATTTATCGTCACTTTTGACAAATTTTATCCTAACGTGTAATGGCGAACTTTTTCATGTCCTCAGCCTCATTTGCTTCCTTCGAACTTTTTTTTTTTTTTTTGGTACAGTTTTTTTTTATAAGTACATATACATTTGTTTCTATTGTTTTTGAGGTTACCCATTGTTATTTTAATTTAAAATCATTATTTATTTACCTTCTCCCCCTTTTGCAATGAAAAAAAAAAAATCAAATCTCAGTAAAAAGTTAACCGCCAAACAAATACTGGGGTATATTTAAACAAATTAAAATAAGTAATAATAAAAAAAATTTAATTCAAAAGAAATGCGACAATAATTTGTTTTTGTTGACTTTTTTTTTTGTTTTCTTGAAATTTTACCGTTTTTTTTACTAAGAAGCCGTTGGAATTTTTCTTGTTGTCAGTGTAAACACAATGTGAATAGTGTACGTTACAATAAAACAGCGGCTGCTTCTGTAGCTGCTTAAGAATCTATTTTCTTTACTGTTCTTATTGTTTCACTCTTGCCCACTGGATAAGGGAGTTGTTAAGTAAATATTTACCAAGAAACTGAATTTATATTCTGTTTTAATTTTAAAATTACATTAATTGTTTTATAACTATTTGAAATTTTATTAAAGTAACTAGATAATGTTTACTATAGTCTTTCAAAAAAGAAAAAAAAAGCCGAAGAAATAGGGTAAAAAATTCAAAGAGTAATATAAAAGTCTAAACTTAAGGCACCTGATCCGACATACATGAAAGTCAAAGATAAATAAGATTTTTAATATTTATAACATCTTTAAAATTAAAAAAGTCTATCTTCGTTATATTCTGTTTTATTTGAAGCTTTTAATAAGCATAATCTCAAGACTCATCAAAGCTTTAAAGAATTTTTAATACATTTAGACATATTAGCTTTCTACAGCAACGTTTTTTTTTTTGCTTAACATAGTGTGTTTGTTATTCTAACAAATTTTCCTTGATTACCATAATTACAATACTCTTAATGAATATTAAAAATTATTTGTTGAAAAAAGCAAAAGAAAACTTTAAGAGTACCCAACATAAAATAGATATTTTTCTCAACAACATTAAGAAATAATAATTTTTAATGTTTCTGTATATTGTTTTCTCCAAATAAAACTAATCCAAAAAGGTAAAATGTTAAAAAGGAAAAATAGGACAAGTCATTAGTAACAAAACCCAAAGTACCCATTTCACAATAAAAGGAATACTATAAGCAAAACGATAAAATTACATAAGTATAATTAGTTGCAAGCATTTAGGTTTCACTACTAAGGAAGAATGAAATACATATGTATGTCTATATTCCACCAAGATTCGAAATTTAAATTTATAAGAAAACTAGAGGTGCTAGAGCAAAAAGGATTAACATCTGCTATCACTTTTTCGCCAAAAACTGATAGGTTGCGTGGGCAGATCGCCAAACTTAGCGAGTTCAGTCGGAGGCCCAATGTGGCCCATTGAGTTTCCCTAGAGAGAAGAAAAACCCACCATTACTGATTTTGAAAGGAGCACTCGCCCAGATAATTGAGTCTGCGTTCCTGTAGTACCAGACAATCGCATAGAAGATATTCTATAGACTTTATCTCCTCTTCATCTAAACAACCTCTACAGAAATCAGTTCGGGAAAAGTCTATGTATTCTGACCTGCGTCTTATTATACAGTGTCCCGTGATGATACCAGTTAGAAATGAGATCATCCTTCTACTAAAAGCCAGAAGGGTCCTAGTTCTCTGTCTATCAATTGAGGGCCATCTAGATATCATGCAAATGGTTATACTGGACCACCTACGGGTCTTTTCCTTAATCACCCAGTCTTCTATCAAGTTCAACAATAGGAATAGCGACTTCCGTCAGAGCCTCCCTTGCGTCCATCGATCGAACCGACTCTTGTGCACTCATTCGCCTTTTCGTTGCCAAGAATGCCTTCGTGCCCTGGTACCCATACTAATCTTAAACATTGCGTGCGAAACAGGGAAAGAGATCGATTGGATTCAAGTACACATTTCGATTTCACCACATACGAATTCAAAGCCTTGATCACGTCCTGACTATCTACAAAGAAGTCGACAGTAAGAGTTTCTGAAAAGAGTTTTCTGATTCGTCTAGCAGCTACAGTTATATCATATAACTCAGCCTGGATTACAGTACAAGTATTCGGTAATCTTACAGATATTGAAAGTCCCATGGAAAAATATCGTGCGATTTTAGAAATTATTATTATAATTTTTTTTTTTTTTTTTGGAAGGAGGATCCTACATACATTTCAGGAGCGGAGCTAAGGGGGCTCATGGAAAAGGTTTAACCACTAGCGAATTTTTGTTTCTTACTCGATTTCAAAGATATATATACATATATCACCTTAAAGCTCATGATAAATCATTGATAAATACATGTACCATTTATCTTATATAGTTTTCAAGTTATATGTATTTGAAATTTCAACAATCTTCATTTGGCAAGATCTTGGTCAAGTTTTTTCATATATAGCCCAACATCTTAAAACGATTTTATAATCTTTTTTATATTTTAGTTGCAAAAAAGAAAAAAAATCTATCGTATAAAGGAAATTTTGAGTTGATATCTTTATTGAGTCCAAAAGTAAACGATTTTGAATTGCAAAATTTGCAAATTTTAACAAACCGATGGACAGAAGGACGGACATCAGAATTCTCTCAAGAAAAAAAAATTTGAAAAATCCAAAAATATTTTTTTTTTTTCTTTTTAATATTGCTGTCACTTTTTCCTGAAACACAATTTTCGACCCATTTAACCCCAATGTATAGACGGACGGACATTACTATTCAGCCAAGGAAAAATCTTATAATTCTAAAAATAAATGTTTTGCTTAATAATAAATAGAAAAATAAAACGTGATCATTAAATTGTTGATCACTTTTCCCTGAATTATGCATAATTTTCGAACCATTTAATCCTAACGTATAGACGGATAGACGGACATTACCATTCGGGAAAAAGAAATTATAGAATTCCAAAAATGATTTTTTTTAATTAATTAAAAATAAAAAAGTAAAACTTGATCACTAAAACTCTACTGTTATCACCGTTTTCTGAAATAAGCTCCATTTTCGATCTATTTAACCACAATGTAAAGACGGACAGACGTACGTTACCATTCTGGCAAAAAAAATTTTAGAATTCTAAAAATTATAAATAAAAAATAAAACATGATCATTAAAAAACTAACATCTCCTTTTCCTGAATTAAGTGCCATTTTCAACCCATTTAAACCCAATGTAGAGACGGACGGAAGGACATTAACATTCTGGCAAAAAAAATTCAAATTCCAAAAAAAATATTTTTTTACTTACTAATAAATAAAAAAATAAAACGTGATCATTTAAAAAACTTATATCACCTTTTCAGAATTAAGCGCCATTTTCGACCACTTTTATCCCAATGTGCATTGGTACAATTCCCTTTTTGGCGCAGAAAACTCAATATTTAATGAAGATAAATCGATGCCATAATACTTATTATATTATAAAAATTTTAAATTTCCTTTTTGTGTTTTATATTCTAAATTATTCAAATCCTAATGTTTCTATATCCTTTATTTTTTTAATTAAATGTATCTGTTTTTAAACACATGTATTTTTATATCCCATTCATCCCATTCATCATATATTTTTTGTTGTTGTTTTTGTAGCAGCGCAATTTTAAATTAATTTTCCAATATCCTTATTTTCTTGTGCCATCATTTTCTCATCTGTTATATTCATTATTTTACAATTATCATAAAATCAATAATCTATTGTGTGATATGCTTCCTTTTTTTTGTTTTTCCATTTATATTTATCCCCAAACGCTGAGGAAGCCAGCCATAACCCTGTTGTTGGCATTAGAGCATAATCGGTTTTTAAATATAGTTTCAATAGAAATTATTCTGAAATGTGGCTTATCAATCATATTTTTTTGAGTGAGAAAAACTTTGTTTAACTTTTTTTTTTTTTTAATTTTGCACAACAACCAGGCTCGTTTACATTGTAATCCATAAAATTTATGCATAACAAAATGAGTAGTAATACATCAATTTTCTTTTTATCAGGTTTTGCTTTTGTTTTACAGTTTTTGAGTTTAGAATATAAATAAAGTATTTAAAATTACATTTAGAAATTATAAGGCAAAAAAGAAAGGGAAGGTGAAAGTGAAAGATTTATTTAGAAGATATGTGTAAATCAAAATAAGGGAAAATTTGGAGAAAAAATATATAAAAAATCAAAACCACATTTCTCTGGGATACAAGTCCCTATTATATATATATTTAACTCTAAATTAAGACGAATAATTACAGAAAATCAAAATCAATACTTTTTTTCGGATACTGAAGATTTTTACCTTCAAATTTAATCGTAAATTTACAAGAATTTTATATTTAATCTTTGAATCGTCTTGTATAAAAATTTTTGACTTTAATATATCAATTATGCATCACATTTAAACTCAATCCTTAATTGTTACAAAAGTTTTAAACAATAATTTCAATTTTAAAAAATTACAAAAATTTTACTATACATTTTATGTTTAATGAAAAGTCTAAAATAAATAAATAATTTTTGCACTAAACCTTACGATTTTTTTACACAAATTTTACATTGAATCGTCGATTATAGTTTAGAAGCGAAATCGCTAAAATTGGGAAAAAGTTTATGGAAAATAAAAATAATACTTTCCTTGGATACAGAGGATTCCTACTTTTCATTGTAAATTATATAGTAAATTGTTTGAACTAAATAAGGAGTGAGATCGAAAAATTCTTAACACACATTTTGCCTCATAACTTTTTTTGGAATCAATATTCAAAATTTTTTTTTGATCTAGTTATCATGGAAAAATACTTCAGTTATTATTTTTAATAGCAACCATGTTAATTTGTCCTTATTTTCATCAAAATAAGTGACGAAAAAGATTTACGTCCTATAAGTTATTAAAAAATTTCAAAAAATCCAAATAGGTCTTACAAATAATTGGCCACAGAATTAAATGTCGTCCGTAAAACCGTTTCTAATGTTATTAACTAGTATCAGGAGAATTTGGCTATTGATGTGAAACCTAGTTCGGTAAGAAAAAAGGACCACATGATATTGGGAAGGCCAGAAAATTGAAGGCATATTGAAAGGAACTCCAAACATATCTGGTTTGGAGTTCCTTTCAAAGTCATTTGATACAATCAGCTCAGTTATCTTAGTACTTCGACTATTTGGTGCGAAAATTTAAAGCTAATAGGAAAGTTGATAACATATTAAGTTCAAAAAATTCCAAACTGGAATTCTGCAAAAAAAATTACAAGCCAAAAATAGGACTCGGAATTTAAAACCAAATTTCATACAAAAATACTCAAGCTGTATAATTGACGAAGAAACGTAGGTGCTGGCAGAATCTTTGCAGCTTGTGTCTCAAAAATTTTAATTGCTAATGCTCGAAGCAATGTTGGAGATAAGTTTAAGACCCAAAAGTAGAAAAAATTTCTTACAAAATTCATGGTATGACAAGCTTTTTGCAGTTGCGGCAAAACAGGAAAGTCATTTGATACATTCGGATCTATAAATACCAAAATATGCATAAAGGAATATTTGCAAAAAAGACTTCTTCTTTTCTTAAGAAAGCACAACGTGTCTACATATTTTTAGACCCATTTGGTATCATGTCACTACGGTAAGAAAGCTCTGGAGTGGTACCAAATCAATGACATAGTTTTAGCACCAAGAGAGGTCAATTTTCAAAATTGTCCATAGCTTAGACCAGTGGAGAGATATTGAACTCTTGTGAAAAGTGAATTCAAGAGCACAAAAAAGGTGTCCCAAAATACCGAAGATTTTAACAGAAGATGTGTACACTGTTCCAAAAAAGTAACTGAAGCAACTATCAAATCTCCAAAGAAAGGGTTTTCAAAAATGGTCCACAATTTTATAATTAGTGGTTAGAACAATAAAAATTATATATTTCTGTGATCTGTGCTAAATTATCAAATGATTAAAAAAATAATGAAAACCCTAAGATCAACCGTTTCCAAGTTGTTGCATATTATGTATGTTAAGAATTTTTCGATCTCACTCCTTATATAATAGATCTTTAAATGAATAGTATTTAAACTTAATTCTGTTTATTTTTATGATCCTATTTTACAAAAAATTTTTAAACATTAAATTCTAATTAGGCAATTTTTTATATAAAATTTACAACAAATTTTATGTTCAAGAAAAGATAATTTTGAACACTAAGTTTGTATTGATATTTCTGTCTACTAATATCAATTAAAGTTCTATTAAAGTTTTTCTTTTACATCAATTGTACAACCGAATAGTACAATTTTTTACACAAAAGTTTATGCATTAAATGTAAAACTAATACTAGTTATATGCTTAATTAAATTTCTTATTTTACATTATTTCTACACTAAATATTTTTTACACCAATTTTACACTAAAGCTATGAATCGCCTTTTAAATTATGTTAAATCCTCTAATAAATTTTTAATGCATTATATTTAAAATCTCTTCAATTTTTTACACAAATTTTACAATAATTTTTTTTTTTTTTTAATAAGAGGAACTTTTTACAACTATTAAGCTATGTTCACATTTGTCAAATATTTGACCAAATTTGCGTGACCACTAGTTCTACAAAAAATTGCTTGCCGTTTTTTTGATCTTACAGTTGTTTTGTAAGAGAAAACAGCACCAAACAATATTTAGTAAAATGTCAGTTATAATGAATGATAGGTAAAAAATATTTTCCCATTGAAATGGAGAAGTTAGAAAATATTTTATATAGTGGTTACGTCATTTTGGTCAAATATTTGACTAGTCTGAACAAATCATAGACAATTTAGATCTAAATAGTCTACTCTTTTCTCTAAAGGTGTTTTTAACATCATTTTCACATCGAATTGTAGGAACTTTTTTAATGATTTGTATAAATTTTTACAATAATTTTACACTAAATTGTTTAATTTTAGGTTTAATTTTATGCTTAATTTAATGCCTTCTTTTACAAAAATTTTTCACTAAAATATAAAATAAAATTGTTACATACATTTTACGCTGAAATCAGTATTGAGAATCCAAATTTTCTGATAAATTAAAATTAATTTTTTACATTAATTTTACAATATTTTTAATTGCGATTAAGAGGTGCGTATAAACCTTTATAAAAAAATTTTACACTCAAAAGTAGGACTTATATATAAGTTGTACTATATGTTTTTTTTTACACTCAGTTCCAGTATTTTTAATGTATCAATTACATTAATAGCTCTTGTTTTTTAAACACTAATTTTATATTCTATCACAGAACTCTTTATATGATATTTTTACATTCAGTTGCAAGTATTTTACACAAATTGTATACTCAATCGGAAACCGTTCTATTTAATTAAATATTTTCTTTTACACCAATTTTACATCCAATAAAAGTAATTTTTGTTACAAAAATTTTACACTCATAGACCTATTTGTATTACTATTTTGCATTAAATCACAAAGTTAAGAACAAAATCCAGACTGTTCATATTTAATTTTGTGTAAAAGCATCAAGAGCCTATTTTTGGTGCCTAATAATTAGTCCTTAATTAACAGAGATTTGGCTTTAACCCTTTAAGGAGCAATTTGTTATTTTTGAGCGAATTATTATTTTTTTTTTTTTTGTTTTTTTGATATAAAATTGATATAAAAATTAGAAATTTTTATTTTTTAAAATTTACATCAAATTTGTTTAAAAATAAATTTTATGATTCATATATGAACCAGAGAGCAAAATATTTCTTCATAAAATAAACATTAACATGTCACAAATATTTTGACTTCATTATTTTATGATCTCTTAACATTTGATACCAGTATTATACGATTAAAATATTATAACGGAAAAAATGGTGGATTCATGTATGCATCTCTGCGCACTAAATAATAGTTCTTGTTCAAATTCTAGTTTAGTTACAAATTTTGCTATCGATTTAGCTGCAGTAGATTTTGCTTCAATAATTGATTATGGTATGATTTCATTTTCGCTTTAAATCAAGTTTTTGGTAGAGTCCCAATTATTATTTTCAATTGTTTTTATTAATATAGTCTTGATTTGACTTTAATCGTGACTATCACAGCAGTCAGTCTTTTTTTTTTTGTGTTTTCAATTTATATTCAATTTTAGTTTCCGATATAGTTCCACTTGTAATAGTAGCACTTGTAATAGTCTCAGTTAAAGTTAAATTGTAACTTCTGATATACTTAGTCTCAGTTTGACTTCTATCATGACGTTTAATAGAGTTACAGTTGAGTTTCAATGGTGACTATTGAGAAGCTACATTTGAGTTTTAATGACAACTTTGATGTGGCTCTAGTTGAGTTTCAATCATAATTATTGATGAAGTTCCAGTTGATCTTCAATCGTGGTTCTAGTTGAGATTCAACCGTGAATTTAAATGTGGCTTCAATTGAGCTTTAATCCCAGCATTTGATGATATTTTAGTTAAGCTACAATCGTAGCTTTTGATGAAATTCTTGTTGGGATTCAATTGTAGTTCTTGATGAAGTTCCAGTTGATTTTCAATTGTGACCTTTTATATAGTTTCAATTGAACTTTAATCCCAGCTTTTGATGAGGTTTCAATTGAGTCTTAATCGAGACTTTTATTGTGAATTCAATTGATCTTTAATCTCAGCTTTTGATGAGGTTCCAATTGAGCTTTAATGGTAGCTCCTAAAGAGATTCTAGTTGAGATTAAATTTTAGTTCTTGATGGGTTTCTAGTTAACCTTCATTTGCTTTCATTGATGAGGTTCCAATTGACTTTAATAGAGTTACAATTTAGCTTCAATCATGTTTATTGATGAGGTTGCAGTTGAGCTTCAATCATGACTTTTAATGTGGATTTAATTAACGTTTTTAGGATGTTAAATTTGAGCTCTTAATGAGGTTCAATTGTAGTTCTTAATGAGTTTCCAGTAGAAATTCAATCGAAATTTTTGTTTACCTTCAATTGTTTTTGAAGCTGTTTCAGTTGAGTTTTAATCGTAGTTTTAGATTAGATTCCATTTAAGCTGGGTTTCCAGTTGAACTTATTTATTAGTTCATGATGAGGTTCATATTAAAATTCAATTGTAGTTCAAGATATAGTCTCAGTTTAGCTTAAATTTTAGATCTAGATACATATAGTCCTAACTGAGCATCAATTGTAACCTTAGATATACTTCAAGTATACTCTCATTTATAGCTCTTATTGCAATTCAATTTTGACTTTAATTATAGCTCCAGACAGATTTTCAGTTAGCTTCCATTGAATAGTCCGAATTAATCAAATTTGTTATACGTTACCAATGTCTTAATAAACCTTAATACACCCACTATTTTATTCCTGCAGCACAGAAACAAATTCCAAAGAAACTAATCTTAAGTATATAATCAATTTTTGGTTTTAAGGATTTCATAATCCTTAAAACGAAAAATAAAGCCCAAATGAAAAAACAATAATATACAAATAAAATAAGAAACGGCAACATTTTAATGAATGAGTTTGGGGAATACAAAGAAAAGTAAAAAATAAAACAACAAAACATGAACAAAACAAACATTAAAACACTACAGGTGTAAAACTAATGTTTATGCATAAGATACGCTTTAGCTACTGTTGTTGCTGCTGTAAGCAAATAGTAAATGAAACAAGGATATAAATATGTATAAAAAAGGATATGTTTTGTTTTTATAACAATCATACCTACAAACAAAGATTAATATGAATAAACAGTTATGGTAACCGAAAAAAATATAAAAACAAAAGAACCCATATGAATTAAATCTCCTTAAAATTTATTTTATATTTTTTTTCTCTCTTCTTCCTTTTTCTTCTTATTTAAACTAAGAGAATTTTAGTTATGAAAAGTGCGATGTGTTAGGGATTTAAGTTTGTATGCAGCATTTTTTTCAAATAAAGTAGCACTTTTGTTTTATTTTTATTTAAATAATCTGTAATTTTTTTTTTTTTCATTTTTTTGGGTTGCGTTCCCAGAGATTTTGTGTGTATTTGTTTGATTCTTTTATTTAATTTTCTTGGTAATCCCTTGTCAAAACCATTGTCGTTTGACACCTTGTCAATTGTTTAGATTAAATCCATCATCAACAAGTAACACTAGAAGATTTTCATATAGGATTATTACAAATTTAATTAAAATATATATAAGTGAATGCATACATATCCATATGAATTTGTTAAGGATTTAAAAGGATATGGACAAAATGAAATGTATAGAATGAAATGTTAACTCCTACAAAATTAAAAATGATTAGGCCAGAGATTCAATTATGATTCAAGGAAAGATAGCTAGAAGGTCCTCTCAATTGTGTGAAATTACGTAAGGAAATATAGCAATTGACTTGAATTTTTTAGAGTCCTTATTTTATTAGAATTTTTTGGTTTATAAACTGTTCATAATTTTTTTATTGTTAAGATTTTAGTTTAGAAATTATTTTTTTTTTTACTAAATAAAATTTACAATTTGTTGTGGGAGCAATTTGTTTTAACATTTTGCTTTTTTTTAATTTTTAATTCTAAAGTATTTTGTTTTCCTTAACAACTATTTAGTACTTACTACTCATATCTTTGTTATTACAACTCTTTTTATGCTGCTGTACCTCTTGAGCTTACAGCTGTTTTTATAATTTTCTGCTTTTGTCATATATACAAAACTAAAAGTTTTCGTTTGTCTGTGTATTTACATCTTAAAATAAATCAAGTTATAATAATTTTGTAGTTTTTCTTCACTTTTTTTGTTTTAAATAAAAACATTATACTACAATATAAGTTATGAATATTTAATAAAACAACTTAAGAAATGGGAAAAAAATAAATAGCATAAGTAAGAGAGTTTTAAAAATGTAAAAACGACTAGAAAATGCACTAAATAGTGCTGGCTATTATAGTCTATAGAGTTGACTATAGAGCTGCCTATAGTTTAGACTATAGAGTGAACTATAGTCTAGTCTATTTAGTTGACTAGTCTTCAGTGCTGACTATAGATTAGTCTATAGTGCTGACTATAGTTTAGTATATAGTGCTGAATATAGTCTAGTCTATAGTGCTGACTATAGTCTAAACTATAGTGCTGACTTTAGCCTAGTCTATAGTGCTGAATA
Source organism: Protophormia terraenovae (assembly GCA_951394005.1). Taxonomy (NCBI): domain Eukaryota; kingdom Metazoa; phylum Arthropoda; class Insecta; order Diptera; family Calliphoridae; genus Protophormia; species Protophormia terraenovae. The sequence goes on along the minus strand of OX596075.1, from coordinate 12,386,126 downwards.
TAGTCTAGTCTATAGTGCTGACTTAAGTCAAATTTTTAGTGCTGACTATAGATTAGTCTATAGTGCTGACTATAGTTTAGTCTATAGTGCTGACTGTAGTTTAGTCTATAGTGCTGACTGTAGTTTAGTCAATAGTGCTGACTATAGTCTAGCCTATAGTGCTGACTATAGTCTAGTTTGTAGTGCTAACTATAGTCTAGTTTGTAGTGCTGACTGTAGTCTAGTTTGTATAGCTGACTATAGTCTAGTCTATAGGACTGTCTATAGTCTAGTCTTTAGTGCTGAATATAGTGTAGTCTATAGTGCTGACTATAGTATATTCTACAGTCCTGACTATAATCTATTCTATAGTCCTGACTATAGTCTATTCTATGGCCCTGACTATAAACTATTCTATAGTCCTGACTACAGTCTATTCTATAGTCCTGAATATAGTCTATTCCTTCGTCTATTCTATAGTCCTGATTATAGTCCTGATTATAGTCTATTCCATAATCCTAACTATAGTCTATTCCATAGTCTTGACTATAGTCTATTCTAAAGTCCTGACTATAGTCTATTCTATAAGCCTGACTATAATCTACTTATTCCATAGTGTGACTATAGTCTATTCTTTAGTCCTTGCTATAGTCTTTTCTATAGTTCTGAGTATAGTCTATTCTATAGTCCTGACTATAGTCTACTATATAGTCTAGTCTATAGTTCTGACTCGGTTTAATTTAGATTTCTGTTGCGAAATATTGGAGATCACAGATTTTCTTCCTTTTGGCTCTATTTATCCTTATTGTTCAATAAAATTAATGTGATAGTGTAAGGTGCAGAAATTATTATTAAAAGAAAGGTAAGCAGTTGAAGTTGAATATTTTAAATAAAACAACTTAATTTATAACAAAAGTTTTACCTGTAAAATACACACATCTCTATCTCATCTTCATTTATTATATGACAATTTTTAAAACTAAACTTCACACACTTACACTAACACATCTACATATGCACCTATATATGTGTTTTAAAAATTTAACATACTCCTACATAAGTAAAACTATTGCATAACATTGATAACACTTCTGGTTTTATTCATTTTGTACTCCTTTAACCAAAGTGTGTCTATGAAGTCCTTTTTATTGTTATACAACTTTCTCTAACTTCCTCCCCCTTTTCTATTCTACCAACTCCCTTTAAGGTGTTAGTTATAGACTAAGTTTACATAAAACAATGTGTGTGTAATATTTACACATCTTTGTTTCACATAATTTTTTTTCTTTTTGTTTCTTTTGTAATTTTTCATTTTTTTAAATAAAAATATTCTTAAATAAAAATTTGTGCCAGACATTATTTAACATGTGTAAAAAAAGTTATGATTTCAAGTTAATATTAAACTTTGTCTCTCTCTCCTGGAGATTATGGAAGGGGAGAATTTTAGATGTGATATATTTGGTTGGTAGAAGGGAGAGTAAGGTGTATTGTAAGAACATTTTAAGCCTGCTACTTGTAGTCTTTACATTTTCAAGTTAAATATTACTTTAGTTTTATATTTTAGTGTTGAAATTTCTCACATAAATCATGAGTTGTTTTTTGTTTTATTTCATGTGCTACTACAAGTAGATGTCATCATTTTTTGCACGTTTTTTTTATATTTTTGAAAAGGATAAAAATTTTTGTTATTTAGACAGTTGTAAGACGCTTTAGCAAAAAATTTTCTTAGTAAAGGTGAAATTTTCAAATGAAAAACAGACATCTTTTTAATATTTTTATGAATTATAAGAAAATTAAATTGATTAGATTCTTAAATAGCGTTACAATTTAGAAACAGAGGCTAATATGTGATCACTTATATTTTTCTTTAAAATTAAAATTTTCATAAAAAATTACATGAATACTTAAACCGGATTTATTTTCATAAAAAATATAGCATTTAGTCTTGATTCTAGTATAATTTATAGTTCTAACTATATTCTATCCTAGAGTCCTGACTATAGTCTATCCTACAGTCTTCTATATAGTTTATTCTATAGTGCTGATTTTAGTCTATTTTATAATCCAGACTGCAACCTATTTTATAGTCCGGAATATAATCTATTTTATAGTCCAGACTATAGTATATTTTGTAGTCGCGACGATAGCATATTTTATAATCCAGACTATTGTCTATTCTATAGTTTATTCTATAGTACTGACTATAGTTTATTCTTTAGTCCTGACTATAGTTTATTCTATAGTCCTGATTATAGTATTCTACAGTCCTGACAATAGTTTATTCTATAGTCCTGACTATAGTTTATTCTATAGTCCTGACTATAGTTTATTCTATAGTCCTGACTAAAGTTTATTCCATAGTCCTGACCATAGTTTATTCTATAGTCCTGACTATAGTTAATTGTATAGTCCTAACTATAGCTTATTCTATAGTCATAACTATAGTTTATTCTATAGTCCTGACTATAGATTATTCTATAGTCATGACTATAGTTTACTCTATAGTCCTGACTATAGTTTATTCTAAAGTCCTGACTATAGTTTATTCTATAGTCCTGGCTGTAGTTTATTCTACAGTCCTGACTCTAGTTCATTCTATAGTCCTGACTATAGTTTATTCTATAGTCCTGACCATAGATTATTCTGTAGTCCTGACTATAGTTCATTCTAAAGTCCTGATTATAGTATATTCTATAGTCCTGACTATCGTATATTCTATAGTTCTGACTATAGTATATTCTGTAGTCTTTTTAATAGTCCAGTCTATAGTCTATTTTATAGTACTGACTATATTCTATTCTATAGTCTTGACTACTGTCTATTCTAAAGTCCTGAAAATAGTATATTTTATAGTCCAGACTATAGTCTATTCTTTAGTTCTGGCTATAGTCTATTTTATAGTCCTGTCTATAGTCAATTCTATAGTCCAGACTAAAGCTTATTTTATAGTCTTGACTATAGCCTATTCTATAGTCTTGACTATAGTCTATTCTGTAGTCCTGGCTGTAGTATGTTCTATAGTCCTGACTATATTCTATTCAGTATCCTGACTATAGTCTATTTTATAGTCCTGTCTATAGTCCAGACTATAGTCTAATCTGTAGTCCAGGCTATAGTCTACTTCATAGTCCAGACTATAGTATATTCTCTAGTCAAGGCTGCAGTCTATTCTATAGTTTATTTTATAGTCCGGGCTATAGTTTATTCTGTAATCCTGATTATGGTCTATTTTAAAATGATCTCTATAGTCCTGGCTATAGTCTATTTTATGGTCCGGGCTATAGTCTATAATCCATTCTATAGGCTATAGAATGGTCAATATAATCTAGTTTATAGCCATCACTATAGTTTTGTCTATAGCCTTGACTATAGTCTAGTTTATAGTCTAGATAGTAGCCTTCGCTATGGTCTATTTTAAAATATTGACTATAGTCGAGTCTATGGCTTTGACCCAATTCTATTCTTTAGTCTAGTTTTTAGCTTAGTCTCCATAACTGATTTTGACTATAGTCTGTGCTTTATCTAGTTAAAAGTCTAGGCTATAGTCTAGTCTATAGCCTTAAACATTTTCTAGTCTATAGCATAGTTTATAGTCTTAACTATAGATTTGTCTACAATAAAGTTTATAGTCTTGAATATAGTCTTGTCAATAGTCTGGACTATAGTTTAGTGTATTGTATTAACTACAGCCTAGTTTATTGTCTCGACTATAGTGGAGTCTATAGCTTTGACTACAGTCTAGTCTAAAGTCATATGCCTAGTTTTAAATTTTGTCTACAATAACATTTTTATTCTTGACTAAAAGTGTATTAAATCCCTTAATTGATTTAATACCATAAATTGAAATTAAACAAAATTTTAAATAATTTTTGCTGCATTAAAATCCATACAATATTTATGTGTTTATTTAAATTTTCAACATCACCCCATAAATATTTAAAAAAAAATAATTTTTAATTCATCCATCTGTCTATCTCTTCGCGAGGTGACAGTGATTGATGAAAAAAATTTCTGAGTGACTGAATGACTGAGTGTTTAGCCTTTCATCAAGGCAATTGTCACTAATATTGTTTATCATCAAAATACCCGTATCTGCGTATCTCTTGGTTACACTTACAATTTAAAAAAAAAAAAATATTTTGTCTCCAAAACTAAATACATAAATCTGTTTTTGGCAAATTAAAGCCCTTTTTTTTCTGGCTTCCTCTAGCAAATGAAAAATAATAAATAGGGACAAGATTTTATTATTATTCAGAGAAAAAAAGTTGTTGATTTGTTGAGTAATTCTTTTACTTTTTTCCTCAATTTTTTTCGTGTTATTTATTGTTTAAACTAAAATCATTGTCGAAAAAGTATTAACATCAATTTTTAAGTGTTGAAAAAAAGTAGATAAAAAACAAAAAAGCTGTAAAAAAATTAAGCGTTAAATTTGATTAATGTTTTGTTTTGCTGTTGACAGGTTTTTAACTTGTCAGTTTTAAGTTTTTTTGTTAAATTCTTTGAAAGGAAATGCTTGGCTAATGGCGGATATTTTTTTACTGCTTTCGAAGGGCTATTTTGTCAATTGAGTAGAAAATTACTTTGTTAATGTTTTCTATTGTTATTTAGTTTTATATGAATTAATGAAAAATTATGAAAAATAGCAGCCCAAAGTAGAAAATATAAAAAAAGAACTTAACAAATTTAGCTTTTCCAACCACTGTCCACTAGTTCTTTACAGTCATTTCTTTTTTAATTTGATACTTTAATAAAGAAGTCAATGGTAGCAGAACTCTTTAGTTGGCAAAATTTACTTTATAAAATAGAATAAAATTCATTAACATTTAACTAAAACAATGCCAATCTAAATGCTGACATAAAACAAAAATTATTTAAAAGCAAAAAAAAGTTAACTATTATATAAGTTTAATAAACAGCTGCTTACAAAATTAGTTTCTTAACATCTTACAAAACAAAGAAGACACAATGGAAAAAACGGCAATATTTTATATAATTTTAGGTAAGTTTTTTTTTTTTCTAAATCCAAAAATTATTTAATTAATTTTTATAATTTTTTTCTGCTTAGTTGCCTGTTTAATTTCCTTAATCTCCGCGGCTCCCAAACCAAAACCCACACCGGATGATGATTCTAATTTAGATGTTCTTCCCAATTTAATGAATCAAAATGTTGACTATAATGCCATGATGGGTCATTTTAAGGATTTCTTTATGTATTTACCTGTAATGTTTACCACATTCCGTGAAACTATGTCTGGTTTTCCAAAATTAGCTGAAGGTATACGAATTTTAACTTCACCCAATTTTGAAAAAAATTATGAAAATGATGATGATTGCAACTGTAAACCAAAATCAAGACAAAATAGTAATGATATTGATAAATCCGATAATTTATATTGATAAACATAATTTTTATGTTTGATGAATTTAATGTTCTGGTCATTTGCTGTTGTTTGTAAATAAAAATTTATTGATATGTTTTTTTTTGTTATTTTGTTAAAAGTTGAATGATTTGTGATGAAATTTTATTCGAAAGGTTATTAGGAGAACAAAATATACTACTTTAGTTATTATAATAAAATTTGTGGTAATGTTGACCTTAGTCTACTTTATAAAGCAGTTTTTTGTCCTGACTAAAGTTTAGTTTATAACCTATACGGTCTAGACTATATTTATAATCTATACTATAGTCCAGTTTATACTCTTGACTATTTTATAGTATTGTTTATATTTTCACTGTAGTGTAGTATAATCCTTTCTATAGTCTAATAGTCTTGACTATAGTCTAATTTATAGCATAAACTAAACTATAGTCCAGTTTATAGTCCCGACTATGGTCTGGTTCATAGTCCCGACTATAGTATAATTTATAGTCTTGACTATAGTATAGTTTATAGTCATGACTATAGTCTAGTTTATAGTCTAGACAATAGCATAGTTTATAGTCTTGAATATGGTCTAGTTTGTAGTCTAGACTATAGTCTAAACTATTGTCCGGTTTATAGTCCCGACTGAGTATAGTTTATAGTGCTAGTCCTAACTAGACTATAGTCTAGTCCAGGCTATATTCTAATTTATAGTCTAAACTATAGTCTAGTTTATAGTCTAAACTATAGTCTAGTTTATAGTCTAAACTACAGTGCAGTTTATAGTCCCGACTATATTATAGTTTGTAGTCTTGACTACAGTTTAGGTTTTAGTTCCGTCTATAGTATAGTTAATAGTCATAACTATAATATAGTAGTCTAGATTATAGTCAAGTTTATAGTCTAAACTATAGTTTATAGTCCCGACTATAGTCTAGTTCATAGTACTGGCTATAGTATAGTTTATAGTCTTGACTATAGTCTACTTAATAGTCTTCAATATGGTCTAGTTCATAGTATAGTTTAAAGTCATGACTATAGTCTAGTTTATAGTCTAGGCTATAGTCTAGTTTATATTCTAGACTATAGTGCAATTTATAGTACCGACCATAGTATAGTTTGTAGTCCTAACTACAAACTATACTCCTATAGTATAGACTATAGTATAGTTTATAGACTAGACTATAGCCTAGTTTGTTGTGTAGAGTACAGTCTAAACTATAGTCCAGTTTATAGTACGACTATAGTCTAGTTCATAGTATAGATTGCAGTCCTGACTATAGTATAGTTTATAATCTCGACTACAGCCAAGTTTATAGTCTCGACTACAGCCAAGTTTATAGTCTAGACTATAGTCAAGTTTATAGTCTAAACTATAGTTCATAGTACTGGCTATAGTATAGTTTATAGTCTTGACTATAGTCTAGTTTATAGTCTTGACTAGGGTCTAGTTCATAGTAATGACTATAATATAGTTTATAGTCTTGACTATAGTCTACTTTATAGTCTAGGCTATAGTTTAGTTTATATTCTAGACTATAGTCCAGTTTATAGTAGCGACCATAGTATAGTTTGTAGTCCTGACTATAGTCTAGACTATAGTATAGTTTATAGTCTAGACTATAGCCTAGTTTGTGGTGTAGAGTATAGTCTAAACTACAGTGCAGTTTGTAGTGCCAACTATAGTATAGTTTGTAGTCCTGACTATTGTCTAATTTTTAATAGTATAGATAATAGTCATGACTATAATACAGTTTATAGTATATATAGTTTATAGTCCCGACTGTAGTCTAGTTCATAGTACTTGCTATAGTATAGTTTATAGTCTTGACTATAGTCTAGTTTGTAGTCTAGACCGGTTTATAGTCCTGACTATAGTATAGTCTAGAGCCCTGACTATAGTCTAGTTTATAGTCTTGACTATAGTCTTCTTTATAGTCTTGACTATAATCTAGTTTGTAGTCTAGACTATAGTCAAATTTATAGTCTAAACTATAGTTAATTGTCTTGACTATGGTCTAGTTCATAGTAATGACTATAGTATATTTTGTAATCTTAACTGTAGTCTAATTAATAACCATAACTATAGTATAGCTTATAGTCTTGACTGTAGTATAATTTATAGTCCCGACTATTGTACAGTTTATAGTATTGAGTCTAACTTTCAGTATTGACTATATAGTTTATAGCCTAATTTATGGTCCTTACTATAGTATAGTTGTTAGTTTTACTATCGTCCAGTTTACAGTCTTGACATTAATCTAGTTTATAGTATTGACTATAGTCTAGTTCATAGTTCTGGCTATAGTATAGTTTATACTCTTGACTATAGTCTAGTTTATAGTCTGGACTATATACATACTTGTTTATAGTTTAAACTAGTTTATACTCTACACTGTAGTCTAGTTTATGGTCCCAACTATAGCGTAGTTTATAGTTCTGACTATAGTATAATTTATAGTCTTGACTATAGACTATTTCATAGTCCTGACTATAGTATTAAATAGCCTCGACTACAATCCAGTTTTTAGTCATTTTTATGATCCAAATCCATTTGTTTAAATTCCTTTCGAAATTATGTTAATTATTTTTTCAAAATCCTTTCAAAATTGTCTACAATTTACAGCATTTTCTTTTTAATGAAACAAAACAAATCGAACAAAATCATTTAATTATTATTTTAAAATAAATGTAGCAACGATTTTTTTTCTTCTTTTTTTGCTTAAGTTGTTGTGTTTGTCCACAAAATAACAACATGTCGTTTATCTTAACAAATTCATCTCTTAAATCGTGCTTTTAAATACAAAACTTAAGCTTTAAATTTTATACATTTTATACGTAACTAGTAAATGAAGTTTTAGTTTTGTCTCCTGTTTTTTTTTTTTTTTTTGTAGTTTTTGTTCATTTTCAAGATAAGCGTCTGCTTTTAAACTAAAATTGTCTCTTATAGCTTTTTAGTTGTCGTTTTTCGTTTTCAATGCAACTCCCACTGAGTTTGTGTTATTTGTTTTTTGACCAACATTTAAGGTTAAGTTTCATTCATCCACTTTATATTGTCAGGATTTTTCCTTTCAAGTATTTAGAGTTGATCACCAAGTGGAGTTTAGTTTATTATGATGTGTCTTTAAGTTTTATCTTTTACATTTGGGTAGTTGCTTTTTTTTTAATTTTTAGTGGTGGTAAGACTCCTAGAGCGTGTAGAGATGATTTAGTTTAGTTTTTACTTTTTTGGTTGCTAACATTTCGTGTCATTTATCAATATATTTTGATCTCTGGCACCTTGTTTTTTTGGTGTGTAAGAAGTTGGCTTTTTTATTGCGAAAATAAAACCTGTAAGATTTTTTTTTCTGGTTAACAGAAACATGTTAGTAAATCATGATTAAAAAAAAAAAAGGAAAAACATATTGATTTGTAAACTAGTTAAGGTTAGTGAAACCATAAACATATATATATAAAGTTATAAATTTTATAAAGAATTAAGGAGTTGCCAGGTTAAGAGAGATGTGAAAGAAAAATGTTCCCCATTTTAGAATCAGACTATAAACCAGAGCAAAATCTAATATCTAATTAAGACAAATTAATTGTAATAATGTCGATAAAGTAGACTATCAAATCTGTAAACTAGACTATAAAATAAAACTATACTATAGTCGAGACTACAAACTGTACTATAGTCGAAACTATGAACTATACTCTAGTTGAAACTATCAACTATATTATAATCGAAACTTTACTATAGTCGAGACTACAAACTATACTATAGTCGAGACTACAAACTATACTATAGTCGAGACTATAAACCATACTATAGTCTAGACTATAAACTATACTATAGTCGAGACTATAAACTATACTATAGTCGAGACTATAAATTATATTATAGTCTAGACTATAAACTATAGTCAATGCTAAAATGTAGTCTGTAGACTATAAGACTGTTATAAATTATACTATATACAAAACTATAAATTATACTATATTCCTGCTTAAAAATCAGAATATAGTCAAGACTATAACTATGGCTAGTTTACACAGGCAAGTTTACAACCAAAACTATAGTCAAGACTTCTTGCTAAATTTTCCCAAAAGAATTAAAACTACTAATACTTTTTTTTTATTATTTTTTTATACTTTATTGAAACTTGCTTGTTTGTTTGTATGTTGTTCTTCTTACATGTCACTTCATTTTGCATTTGTCTGGGTATTTTGTTTGTTTTTTTTATTTATTACATAATTTTTTATTTATTATAAATATTTATTTGATTTTTTTCATTTGTATTAATTTTTTGCATTTTTTGTTCTTATCTTTTCAAATGATTTTATTTGTTTTAACCATTTGATTGTTTTATTTATTTGTTAATTAATTTATTATTATTTAAATATTTATTATTTATTATATTATTGTTTTATTGTATTGCTATTTTTTTGTTTTTGTTATTTATATATATATTTTTACTTTTTTTTTTGTTCACAATAAAAATGGTGTAAAATGTGTGTTTGGTTTTTTGATGGTTTTATTTGGTTGTATGTGCAATTTGTTGCTTTGTTTTATTTTGTTATTTATTTTATTATTTTTTGTTTAAATTTTCATAAAATTTTCAATCCTTTTTATATTTATTATTATGGTTGTTAAGTGGTTTTTTATTTTTGATTAAGGGTTTTTATCTTCTTTTGTTTTGGAAATAAATAAATATTTTTTTTCTTACTTAAATTTATATTTTAAATTTATTTTTGTTTTATTTTATATTTTAAAAAATATTTTTATTATTTTGTTAAAAGAAAAAACTGAAAATTCTAAAACAATTATAATTCACAAAAATACAATTCACAACTACAATACGTTCACACTTGCTTCGGTTTTATTTTTCTCTTTATATTTTTTATTATAAAAATTTTTCTCTTTGTTTAGTTTTTAAAATCTATTCCTTAAATTTGTGTTTTTTTTTTGTGTTATTTCGCTAATTTTTTAAATTGTTTTGCCAAAATATATTAAAAAAATTATTTAAAAATATCGTATACATTGTTGTGTGGGGCAAGAAAGTTTTAACTTTAATTGAATTTTTTTTACGATTTAAAATTTTTATTGTTTATTTTTAATTAAAAATAAAAACAGAGTTTTAAAAGGAAACTAGAAACTAAACTAGGGACAATAATCTTGACTATAATCTTGACTATAGTTTTTACTATAGGTAAGACTATAGCCCTTACTATAGCCCATACTATATTTTATATTATAGCCAAGACTATAGTCTATATTATAGTCTTGACTATTGTCTTAACTACAGTCATGAAAATAGTCCATACTATAGTCTTGAATATAGTCCATACTATAGTCCTGAATATAGTCCATACTATAGTCTTGACTATAGTCTATATTATAGTCTTGACTAAAATCTTGACTATAGTCTTAACTATAGTCTTGACTTTAATCCTGACTGTAGTCTTAACTATGGTAATGACTTTAATCTTGACTATAGTCTATATTATAGTATTGACTATAGTCCATACTATAGTCTTGAATATAGTCCATACTATAGTCTTGACTATAGCCTTGACTATGGTCTTGACTACAGTCTTAACTATAGTCTTGACTATAGTCTTAACTATAGTCTTGACTTTAATCCTGACTAGTCTTGACTAAAATCTTGACTATAGTCTTAACTATAGTCTTGACTTTAATCCTGACTATAGTCTTAACTATGGTAATGACTTAAATCTTGACTATAGTCTATATTATAGTCTTGACTATAGTCCATACTTTAGTCTTGAATATAATCCATACTATAGTCTTGACTATAGTCTATACTACAGACTATAGTCTTGACTTTAATCTTGACTATAATTTATATTATAGTCTTGACTATATTCCATACTATAGTCTTGACTGTAGTCCATACTATAGTCTTGACTGTAGTCCATACTATAGTCTTGACTATAGTCCATATTATAGTCTTGATTATAGTCTTTATTATAGTCTTGATTATAGTCTATACTATAGTCCATATTATAATCTTGTCTATAGTCTTAACTATAGTCTTGACTAAAGTCTTTACTATAGACTTGACTTTAGTCTCTACTATAGTCTTGACTATAGTTTTGGTAATAGTCTAGTATAGTAATTGCTATAGGCTGTATTGTTGACTAGTGTAGGCTATAGCGTATTCTATAGTCTTGACTATAATTAGGCTATAGTATTGACTATAGTTAAGCTATAGTCTTGACCATAGTTATGCTAAAGTATTGACTGTACTTTTCACTATAATTTGGCTATATTCTTGGTTATAGTCAGGCTATAGTGTTGAATATAGTTAATATTTAGTATTGACTATGGTTAAGCTATTGTCTTGACTATAGTTAGGCTATTGTTAGGCTATAGTCTTGGCTATATATAGGCTATATTCTTACCTATAATTAGGTTATAGTCTTTACTATATAGACTGCAGTTTTGACTATAGTTAGGCTATAGCCCTGACTTTAACAATAGTTTATTCCATAGTTCTTATTATATTCTAGTCTATTATTTTTCCTTTTAAAATTTAGTTTTTATTTAAAAAAAATATATATTTAATTTAGCTTTTTTGTTTTGCAATTTAGTTTTCTTAATTTTCTTTAAATTTTTCCCATTTTTTCCAATTTACTAACACATTTTTTTCTTTTTCCTTTTTTGTTAAGACCAACAAATACTACTTTAATTTTGTCTTATTTCTGTTTTCTTCCCTAATACTAATACTTAAAACTTAATATTTATATAAACATTTATAAATTTGTTGTTTTTCTTAATATAATTTTTTTTAGAAAAAAATTGTTTGTCTTTTCAAATTACGTATATTCGTTACAAATTTTTCTCAAGCTTTTTTTCATATGTACGAAAAAAAAAAGGATTTTTAAGCTTTTGTTTTATTTTATCTAAAGTTAAATAAATATTATTTATAATACAAATATATTCATATATTAAGCCTAAGGTACACTGAGAAAATAAAAAAGAAAATTATTAACATAATTATGTTTGTTTTAATCTAAATTTTTTTAAGGGAAGGACGTTTAAAGTAAAATATTTTTAGTTTAGGTTAGGTTTTTTTTTTTTTTGTCTAAGATTATGTTTTTTAAAATAGCTGGGCTTATAATACAGTTTTATGTAGGGTTTTTTCATTTAAAGTTTAATATAAAGTGAAAAAGTTTGCTTTATTTGCTTTACTTTGGTTTTGTTTTAGATAGTTTCTAGATTTGAGCACAGCTCTTTGGTTTTTATAAATATCAAATATTATTTCTTTGTTTTTCTATAAGCACTTTTTTCACTTTATAGTAAAATTTATTAGGAGGATAATTTTTTTAATATTTGATATTTAAATAAAATAATAAAATAAAAAAATATAGATTAAAGATGAATTATTTTTTTTTTTTTAATAAATGAAATTAATGTTTTAATTTTCAGACATTTTTGCACATTCTTAGTCAAAAATTTAAATTCCCATATTGTGAATTTTTGAAAATTTATTTAGGAATTTACAGGCTAAAAAAAATCATTAAATATTTTTTAGTTATTAAAAGCGTTCTATTTAGATTTTTAATTACTTTTTGCCATATTTTCTATTCTAAATGTTTTTTTTTTTTTCAAATTCATATCAAAAAGTCTAAAATCCCCTCTAAGGAGATTTTTAAACAATTATTTAGGAATTTACGGGGAAGGTAGAAATGTTAAATAATAATAAACATTAATTTGAGGACATTTTAAAAGAAAATTTCAGAAATTAGTCCATATTTTCCAATCTGTTATTCCAAAATTATTTATTGGAATAAAGGGGAAGTGTTTGGTTTGATTAAAATTTTGCTTACTTATAATTAATTTAAAATTATTTTTTTCACATTCTCAGTCGAAAACCGAAAATTTCCTCTAAGGAAATTGTGTGGGAATTCATGTGGATGTTAGAAAACGTTAAATAATTTAAAGTTAAGCTTCGACATTAAGCCACGTTTTTGAAATTTTTTTTTTTTTTTTTCTATTCAGATATATTTTTCATAAAGAGATTCCTGGGAATTTAAGGCAAAGTTAATAAAAGAGATTTAATTTAATTGTTGATTAGTTTGTGAACTTATTTTCTATTTTAAATGTTTTTGGCTAAATTCTGAGTCAACAATTGTAAGTCCCCTTTAAGTAGATTTTTAAAACATTATTTAGGAATTTACGGGGAAAATTGAAAAACGTTAAATAAATCAAAAATCCCTTCTAAAGAGATTAAAACAAATCTTAGGAATTAGCGGGGATGTTAAGAAAACATTAAATAATAAAGAAATAAACTTTGATTTGAATGAAAATTTAAATTTTGATGAAATTATACCATATTTTCCATTTTGGTATTCTAAATTTTTTTATGGGAATTGCTGGGAAAGTGAATAACAGGAATTTGATTAAGTTTTTGGCTGTTTTTCAAATATAATTTATATATTAAAGAATTTTTTCACATAGGCAATTAAAAATCAAAAATTTTCACCAAGGAAATTTTTAAAATTTTTTTTAGGAATTTAAAGTGAAGTAAGTAAGAAAAACGTTAAAAGAAAAAAAAAAAAAAAAATAAAAAATCTATTGGAATTGGTTTTAAGTAATTTTCAGGTTTATTTTATGTATTAACGACTTTTTTCCATATTTCTAATAAAAAAATCAAAAATCCCTTTTAAGGAGATTTTTTTAAATATTTTAGGAATTAGCGGGGATGCTAGAAAAACATTAAATAATAAAGAAATGAAGTTTGATTTTAAGAAAAATTTAAATATTTAAGAAATTACCGCAGATTTTCCCTTCTTGGTATTCTAACATTTTTTATGGCAATTGCTGGGGAAGAGAATAACATTAGTTTTATTATGTTTCTCAATAATTTTCAAGTGTAATTTATATTAAAATACTTCTTTTCACATTCCTAGTTCAAAATCAAAAATTTCTTGTAAGAAAAATTTGAATTTAGTTTTTTAGGAATTTACGGGGAAGTTAGAAAACGTTAAAAAATTAACTTTTATTTAAATATTTATTTTATTTAATACATTAAATATGATTTATTTTTTCACATTCCCAGTTAAAAATTGAAAATTTCCTCTAAGGATATTTTTAAAAAATTACTTAGGAATTCACGGGGATGTGAGAATAACTTTAAATAATTACAAAAACTAACTTTAATATGAGAAAAGTAACAGAAATTCCCATTTTTTATATTCTGGGATTCTAAAGCTTTTAATGACAATTGACGGGGAAGTGATTAAAACGAATTTGATTAAGATTTTAAATATTTTTTGTGTTAAATTTATTTTTAAAAAATTTGCTTGCTATTTTCCTGAACTAAATTTATATTTTTTTATACTATTTTCAGCTTAATTTCATCAGCTTTTTTGTAGGCTACAAACTAGTACTGCAAGGTATGTTTAACTCCTAAATGTTCACATACGTTTTTATACTTTTTGGGCAGAAAATATTTGTGTTACTTTTTAAAGCTTTAAGTGTGAAAATAGATTTATAAGAATTTTATTCGAATAGCTCCTCTAAATTTAAACATTATTTTGAAATTCCCATTAACCCTGGCTAGTCATCAATTATTTTAAAATAATGAATATGTAGTTAAAAAAAAAAAATAAAAATTCAAACTTTTATGTTAGAAAAATCATTCTTCGGTTTTTTGTAGACAATCAACTAGAAAGAAATATAATTTTAACCCTGAAAAGATCATATACGTTTCGTGTAGATTTCTGTGTTGAAAGAGATTTATAAGATATTTTTTCTATTGGATCTCCTAAATTTGAACATTATTTTGATATTTTTAAATTCCCATTAACCCTGGAAAGGTCATCAAATTTTCTTAAATTATAAATAGTTGAAATAAGTAAAAATTCAAGATCTTTTTTTAGAAAAATAGTTCTTCAGTATTTTGTGGACAACCGATTAGATTAAAAAAGAATTGAAATTTTAACCTTGAAAAGTTCATATACGCTTCGTGTAGGTTTATGTATTGAAAAAGAATTATAAGGCATTTATATTGAAATTTTGATTGAAAAAGAATTGAAATATAATTTTAACCTTGAAAAGTTCATATACGTTTCGTGTGAAAATTATTTGTATAAATTATATATAAAATGGGAAGTTTTTTTAAAATTAATTTAAAGTTCGTGCATGTAATGCTTAAGTAATTTGTGGCTATATTGAAATTTTGATTAACCCTGGAAAGTTCATGAATTTTTTTATTACTGCAAATAGTTTAAATAAACATTTTCTGAATCTTTAGATTTTTTTTTACGGGAATTTATTTAAACTTATTTTAGCTTTTGAATCTAAAGATTATTATTTTTTTATAAAAAAAAAATTATTAAAAATTCGTATAATTTTCCGAAAATTTTAATCCGTTTTGTGTATAAATTATTTCTATAAATTGTGGGAAGTTTTTTGCATAGAAAATATTTCTGAATCTTTTATAGGATTAGTTTGAAGCTCTTAAAAATGTAATGTTTAAGTAAATTGTCGCTATTTAAAATTTTGATTAACCCTAGAAATTTCCTGAAGTTTTCTACAAATAGTAAAAATAAGCATTTTCGGAATTTTTTGATTTTTTAAATGAAATAAATTTTTTTTTTATACATATTAGCTTCAGAATTAATTAAAAATATAAAACAAATTCCTTAAAAATGTTCCTAAAATGCTTATTAAATTTCAAAAATTTATAAAAAGAACTAGGAACATAATGAAACTAATAAACATGTCTTTTTAACTGTTTTGCTCTAACATTTAATTTTCTTAATATCCTTTAAACCTTTAACACTCGTTTCGAAAAATAAAAAATAAGTTAAATAATACAAATGTTAAATTTCCTTTGAATTTTTCTTTTTTAATTTACTTTTAAATTAACTCTTGGATGCTTTATACATTTTAAAATATAAAAAGATAATTTAAAATAATAAAATAAAAAAAATATTAAACAAAATATAAAATAATTAAAAATCTACAGAATCTTAAAATGTTTTCTTTTTGTATTTAAAATTAACCCTTAAATGCTCTTTGATTTTTTTTAATTATAATAAATACTAAAACTTAAAAAAATCATAAAAAATTAATAAAAACTCAAAATATTTAATTTGTTTTTTAAATAAAAAAAATCAAAATTTTATTGCAATTTTTTTTTCGTTTTTTTGTTTGTTTACGTCATAGGATTATAAATTCATGGTTGGTTTTTAAAAATTTTGTTTTATAGGTAGTTTTTCTTTAGCAATAATAAGGAGTTTTTTTGTTTAGATAATATAAGTTATATTTATAAATATTCATAGTTATATATTTAATTTTTAATATTATAATTAATTATAATTAAATTACTATAATATAAAACTTTATACAGATTTATTTTTGATAAATTTTAGTTAAACAAAATTGGCTTTAGTTTTTTTTTCGTTTTTTATTAAAATTCTATAAAAGAATGTTTTTTTAAAAAATAAGTTGAGCTTTAAATGCTGGGGGTTTTCTTAATATATTTTTTTTTTTAATTTTTATATTTTTTTTAAATTCTTTTTTTTAAATAAATTAAACCAATTTTTTTGTTTTTCTTGGATTAATTAAAAATGCAGTTTTCAAGACTTTTTGGATTTTAATACAGTTTTTTTTTTTTTTTTGTTTGTTTAAATATATATTTTTTATTTTATTTTTAATTTTAGTTTATAAATTAATATTTACAATTTGTTTTTTTTTTAATATATAATTTTATTTAAATAATTTTATAATTATTTATTAGCTTAAATTAATTTTTTTTTATATTAAAAAATATGAAATATTTTACAAATGTTTTTTTGTTTGTTTTGTTTTGATATTTTATTCGATTTGTTTTTTGCTTTTTTTAACTTTTTCTTAATTTCTTGTGTTTTTTTTACATTATGGCTTGGCTTTTGGCAGTGGCAGTATGGCTTCCTGTTTCTTTCTTCTTTTTGAATTTTATTTCCAATTTTCCCTTTATTACTGTTTCCTTTGAAATTTTATTTTTTTTTTTAAGATTTTCTTAATTTGTTTTTTATTTTTTTTATTTATTTTTTATTATTTATAAAGTCAGTCTATTTAAGAAAATTATTAAAAAAATTATAATAATAATATTTAACAGAAGAAATAGTTTATTTTGTTTGTTTATTTTAAATAAACATTTTTTATTTATTTATTTTTTTTTTTATATAAATTAAAGATATTGTGCTTTTCGTTTTTATTTTTCAATATTCTCAGTAGTTTTTCTTAAATTTTATTATGGAAAAAAGTGGACTAGATTTTTATATTTTATTTTTTTTTTATAATATTATTAGTTAAATAGCTTTGTTTTCTATAGTTTTAAAAAGAAAAAATAATAATAATTAAAAATTACTTTACTAGATTTTAAATATGGCCGCTGTTTCTTTTTTTAATCTCGCTATTTTGTTTTTGAGGTTAAATGTAAGAAAACAGCAAAAATTATTTTTACATTTTTTTTAATTCACCTCAAATAATAATGGTCAACAAAAGAGTTCTCTCTCGCTCTCCTAAAAGCTTTCTCTTGCTCTGAGATATATTTAACACTTGGAGGAAATTAAAAGTAAGAGGAAATTATATTCCACACTGAGAGGAAATAAAAGGTAATTAAAAACATTTACAATTTTCTGAATAAAAAAATAAGGTTTTGTTCTCAATAAAAATTTAAAAAAAAAGTTCCCTCTGAATAATATGAAGTCGAATGAAAGATAAATTGAAAAAATCAATTCTTGTTCTCAATAAAATATTGCCTCTTTCTCTCTCTCCACACTGAGTAAGGAATTTAAAGTAAACAAATGAAAATCAATTCTTGTTCTCAACAAAATATTAAATTTAAAGAGTTATACTCCACTCTGAGAGGGACTGAAAGGTAAAATTGAATAGAATTAATAGAAATTAAAAATATTTTCATTAAAAAAAAAAAAAAAAAAATCAATTCTTGTTCTCAATAAAATTTATTTAATAAAAAAAATTTGTATATCCTCTCTCTTATATTATACACTGAGAGCGAATAAAATGTGAAATAAAAAGGGATTTATAGTAAATAATGGGATATCAATTTTTGCTCCCAATAAAATGAATTCTCCTTCTGAGTTATATTCCACTCCGAGAGAGAATGAAAGGTGAAATTGAAAGGAAATAATGGAACTAAAAATACTTTAAATTCTTTAATAAAAACAAACAATTCTTGTTCTCAATAAAATATTAAATAAAAAAAAAGACCAATAATTTTTAAACATTTTCTAACATTTCCTCTAAGTGTTCTACGTCTCCTTAAGCATAATTTATATACCTCCTTCTCCTTTTCCATTTTCTAACTCTTTACAATTGACTAAAACTACTTGTGGATACCCAATGATTTGTATCAGGTCGTACCATTAACTATATAGGACCATAATCACTTAATGCCTGACCCGGATGCTGGGCACCAGGCCCACCCGGTAAAGAAACTACAACAGAAACAGCTCGAGAATCTACCATAGAACCAGGAGCGCCACCTTGATTACCACCATTACCTCCAGCGCCCCCACCTCCACCGCCACCATTACCATAAACATTACCAGGAGTATTCATACCACCATTACCACCACCACCGCCACCAATTGCACCACCATGCATTAAACTGCCAGGAGGAGCCCCAACACCGTGCATACCACTGCCGCCAACCGTACTATTGCCTGCTGTGCTCATGAGAGTACCATGACCACCCAAAACACTACCACCGCCAATTGTACTGCTGCCGCCGCCGCCACCACCGCCCATCGTTGAAGCTCCGCCTGACTCTCCATGTCATACATGACTGGCAGCAGGCTGTTTCAAGACATGATGATGCAAATGGTGGTGGCTAGTGGAGGCTACCGAAGCTCCTCCCGCTTGGGTGTAAGGGGTAGCCAGTAAAGATCCGGCAGCGGAACCAACTGGCATACCCATGCCAGAGCCGGCATATGGATGTGGTATGGGTGGCCTTTGTTTGATGAGCGCCTGATTGGCACCCGTACGATCTGGTTGACCAAACAGACGCCGCCAAAAGCGACGCCAACTTTCTAAAGTTTTACCTGACCATATCCATACGCCGGATGTTATGCCCACCGCCAAAGCCATAAAGTATTTTAACATTAACACGGAGTATAAAGGTTTTTTACCGGGACCCTTAATCTGAGCACAAGGACAAGCCAAAGCTTTGATCCAATCTTCGAAATAGGCGGCTTCATAAAGATAACAGCCTATGACTATGGTAGCTGGGACGGTATAAAGCACCGAAAAGATGCCTATGCGTATCATTAACTTCTCCAGTTTATCTGCCTTAACACCAGCTCCCACACCTCCCTGTTGTTTAATAACTGAACGTATGCGGAATAGGGAGACAAAGCCAGCCATTAGGAAGGTAGTACCTATGACCAGGTATACAAATAAAGGAGCCAATACAAACGTTTTCAAATGATCTGGATTCAAATTGCCCACATAGCAAATGCCCAATATGGGATCACCATCTACCGCCGAGAGTAGCAAAACCGCTACAGATTGTACTGTGGGTATCAGCCAGGCCGCCAAATGGAAGTACTGAGAGTGTTTGGTAATAGCTTCATTACCCCATTTCAAACCAGCTGCCAAAAACCAGGTAAAACTCAAAATAACCCACCATATCGAGGAGGCCATGCCAAAGAAATAAGTCATCAAAAATACCAAAGTACAAGAATGAGGACCCGTAGAACTTTCCTTCAAAAAACGACCATCACAAGCAATTTCCTCATTTTGCAAAAAGTTCTTTGACAAATAACCCACGGCCACCATAAAATAGCAGGCTGATAAAAAGACTATAGGCCTTTCAGGGTATTTAAACCTTTCGGTGTCTATGATGAATGTGGTGAGTGTCATTAGAGTGCTGCAAAAGCATAGACCCGACCATAGGGTTATCCATATGCCGGCGAATTCCTTTTCGTCGTTTGTGAAGAACGGGCCCTTGCAGGGTATTGCGCAATTTTGAACGCCGGCGATTCTTTGCACAGTCGAGTTCATGTACCAGGGATACAGAGGTGGTTGCATCATTTGAGCTTCCTTCCCCAGGAGGAGTATGAGAGGTGGGCGACACGAGCATGTGCATTCCTTTGCGTTTGTTTTTTCTCCTAGGGAGCTTTGGCAGTTTTTTGAATTCTTGCCTTTACATTTTTGCGAACCAGATGAAGAACCCGAACCAGATTGTTTACGTTTACCGCCACCCGATGAAGAGCCAGTGCCCGAGGAGTCACCACGGCCAGAGCCGCTAGAGCCACCAGAACCTGATGAACCACCCGAGGAGGAATCTGTATAAGAAGGCTGTTCCATACATAGATTTTCGGGATCACCATGGAAGGGCAAATGTTCACAGGCCATTCTTTCGGGCCATTCAAAACTATATTGCTGCATAATGGGAGCACAGCCAGCACGGGCCCTCTCACATACTGAACGGCATACCGGTAACGGCTTATGATAATCTTCCAAACATATGGGAGTATACATAGAGCATAAAAAGAATTTCAAGTCAGGAGAACATTTAATTTCTACCAAAGGCCAAAACTGATGCACTTCCAAACCGGCTTCATCTTGTGTCTCATGATTCATTTCATTAGGAAATGAAGTCATATTATAGCCTATACCACGACACATAGGTATCGTTATTTCTTCACATCTTGAATTAGGATCTTTGGGTATAGCAGGCAAACCATAACCAGGAGCCGGACTTACTTCCATGGAATGCATGCCCAAACCCATATTGCCACCCATGCCACCTACACCTCCCGCCACACCACCGCCATTATCTGACATATGTTGTAAACCATCAGCTCGACAGCTAGGATGACAGGTTATTAGCAGTAAAGAGATGATAGCATAAAGACATCTCTGTCTCGTTAACGTTAAAGCTGTGGTACGTAGACGTAACGTCATAGTTAAGCAGCCGGAGACAGAGTGATTGATAGTTTTGAAGAGAAGAGGAGAAAAGCTTAATAAGGTAAGCCAAACCTCTTTTTTAGTATTTGTATTTTTGCGGATTTTTTAAGTGTTTTTGTTTTACTTTAAAGATGAGTTTTTAAAGTTGAGAGTTTAAAGTTTAATAATTTTTTATGTTGTTTTTTTCTAAGATTAAAGCTGCCTTGAATTTAGGTTGTTATAATAAGTTAAGACACAGCGTCAAATATAGAGATTTCGAAATTTAAAAAACATCTAAAAAGAAATAAAAAGAAAAAAAATTTCATTAGATTTTTAATTTTATATATAAAAGTTTATTAAATATAGATAATTTTAAGTTAATTTTATTAATTCAATAGATAATTTTTAAGGCTTATTTATATATTTATTTCTTTATTTATTTACTCTTGACATTTAATTTCGAATACAGCCCTTTAACCCCTTAATAAATATGGCAGCTTATTTCTTAATGTCATCATTGTTTTCTCTTAACTCAATGTTTATCATTATTTAACATCTCCTTTTACACTGTTATTTATTTTTTTAGCTCTCCCCTTAATAATTTTATATATAAATGAAGAGTTAAAATAGAAAAACTCTTAACTGTAATTATTAATAGAGGGCCACATGATGTATTAAATTTATAAATTGTGTTTGAAGAAAATATGTGTGTGATTATTTGTTTAGCTTACAGAGAGTAGAGCTGAGAAGCTCAATAAAATAACATCAATCAAAATCAGTGATTTTTATTAAATTTGACAGACATAAACGGCTGCTGGCTGGCTGGGGCTTAAAATGAAAGATAATAAACCTTAAGTTATTTTTTCTAAATGGGGAGAAATTGATAAAGAAAAAAATAAAAATATGGAAAACATGTGTTTTAAACCTCGAGAAGGGATGGATGATGAAATCTTTATTGTTACAACGATAACTGGAAGACAATAGTTATTAAAGTTTCAACACTTAACTGCACACATATGACAAACAAAATCATTTAATGTAGTTTATGGCGAGAAAAAATAAATACAAAAAGTGTTGAAACATTACACTAAAAATTAATTAAATTCAATTGAATTTGATGCTCTTTTGTGTAGAGAAAATTGTTTAGAAGAAAAAAACTCTAATTGAAGAAAAAGGGGGAGATGAGAAGCTATCAAAGGGGAGAAAAAAGGTAGAAAAAGTGGCCTCAATTAAGGCAAACATTCTATAGAAATTAAAGCCTTAAATAAAGAAATTCTAGCTTTAAATAAAGCAAATTTCCATAAGATAATAAAGCCTCAATTAAAGCAAATTTTCTGTAGAAAATCTTTAGGTTAGACAAGGCAAATTTTTATTACAAAAATATATTCCCTAAATAATGCAAATTTGCTATACAAAATATTGCCTTAATTAAAAAATAAAGCCACAATTTAGGCGAGTTTTCTATAAAAAAAAAAATAAAACCTTAATTAAGACAAATTTTTTATAAAAACTAAAACCTCAATTAAAGCAAATTTTCTATATAAAATCTAACCTCAAATAAGGCAAATTTTCATTAGAAAAATATATGCCCTAAACAATTTTTCTATACAAAATATTGCCCTAAATAAAAATATTTTTCTATAAAAATATCTTGCTCTTTCTCTCAAAGAGCCTATCCCATGTGTCTCTTGCTTTGGTCCTTATGTCTGTTGCTATTTCTTAGATTATCATTTAAAATTATGACTTTTTCTGTTTACCTTTTATAAATGTTGCATCTTTTTACTTTTTGCCTTTTTTTGTGCTCTTTTAGTTTTCATTAGAAATTCTTTAATTGTTTACATTTAATTAACATAAATCTTAAGAAAATAAAACTTTTTAATATTCATGATGATTGAAAAATTTTATAAATTAAATTCATGATTTTTTTTTTTCTCCATATAAAAATTATCAAGTGTTTATTTAGTGATTTGTTAGTTTTTTCTTGTTGTATAATTTTTTCCTTTTATTTACCAGAAAAGGTAAAAAAAATAACAAAACTCACAAGTACAACAGGATGATTTAGTCTTTTTAAAGGCAGCAGCAAAAAAAAAAAATGTTTTTTTTTTTTTTTTTTTTTACAAGTATTTAGTAGTGCAACGCTAATCATGTTTATTTTATGAGTTTAAGTGTAAATTTCCTTGAAAACAACTTACTGCCTTTTACATGTAGAAGACAGTATTGAAAATAAAATAAAAAATAATTCTAGTTAAATAAATATTGAATATTAAAAGAAAAAATATATATATATATAAAACTCATGCAAGTCATGAAGTATGGTGGTTAAATAAATATAAAAGGTATTTCTCAAGAAAAAAAAAAAAAATAAATAAATAGCTTTGATTTTATTTTAACAAGAGCTAAATAAATGTTAAGGAATTTTTTTGTTCAGATATAGAAAAATAAAAAAAGCAAACAGGATTTTAAAAACAATTTAAAAATGGAATAATAATTTTATTAAATGAAAATTAATTTTTATTTAAATATGAAGTTGCAAATAATATGAATATAATAGATTTAGCTAATATGGCATCCCTGTTGTCTTGTTTAAATCTCTCCCTTTCTATAGATTTCTCTCTCGCTTTAAAATAAACTTGATAACGGAATTCTCGACCATTCTGTTTAATATTATCTAATATGGCATCTCTGTTAAATACTCTCACCCTTTCTTTAACTTTCTCTTTAGCTTAACCGTTATTTTTATTTTTATTTATTTTTGTTTTTGTTATTTTTATTTTTATTTATTTTTGTTTTTGTTATGTTTATTTTTATTATGTTTACATATTAACGTGAAGTTGTCACTCCATTTTTTTTATACAAAATTCACCTGCTTTTTTCAGATTTTTGATATTTTCATATCAATGTCATTCATTTGAAAAAAACTTTAGCCATGTTGTGGTTATTAGTTTTCTGGGCTACTGTGTTTCATTATGAGATGTTGTGGTTTTGTGTTAAAAAAAAAATATATATATATTGAAATAAAATTGTTATTTAAAAAACTATCATATACACAAAACTGTCATGTGGTCTAAACAGCGTTATGAAAAGTTTGTTTAATATTTGTAATGACATTTAAACACAAGTAATTTAATCGTTGTAATTTAGATGAATTAAATTGAATTTAAAAAAAAATAAAATTAAATAAAAAAATATAATAAAATAAAAAATGCAATAAGTAAATGAAAAAATGTCTCAAAGACAACAACAAGTGTTAAAGGTATTAAATTTCAATAAATACTGAAAGAAATTTGAAGGGGAACTTAAATGGAAAATATTAAAAGTTGAAATAAATAAATAAAAAAATAAATAAATAAAAAAATTAATAAATAAAAATTTTAATTATTTTTATTTTTTTAGTTATAATTTCTTTAAAATCAAATCCGAATTTTAAAAATTTTTTTCTTGGTTTAAAAATTAAACATCCTCTTCCCCCTTTTTGTCCATTTTGTTTCTGTTCCCCCAAATTGCCTTAGCTTTTAGGTAAATAAAAAACTGCTGGCTGTATTTTAATTAATTTCTCTTCTATAATTAATAGCAAATTTGTTTAAAAGTGTCATTTTAAGTTTTCTTTGTAAATAAAGCAAAAACATTTTTGTAATTTGATATTTTGATTATAAAAAGCAAAAAATAAAAAACATTAGTATCTAAAATATTTTCCTACACTCTAATATAAGTAGCCTAAGCAAACACAACTGCTTAGTTATTAATAAAGTCAACATTATCTAATGTAATGTTTAGAAAATGAAGGGTGTTTCCAATTACACACAATGGTTTGTTTAAGGAAATTTAAAACCTTTTAGAAACTAGATTTTTATTAAAATAAATATAAAGCAAAAGAAACAGATTTTAAAAACAAATAATTTTTAGATTTTTTTTCCTAATTTCTGTTTAAGAACAAATTTTATTTAAATTTCCTTTACAATTTTTTTATTATTGCTATAATTTTTCATTAATCTAATGCACCCTGCTTATTAAGCGTTTTTCATTTTTTTTTTTTATTATTTTTGTTAGTTTTTTTGAAATTTTTGTATTTCCAACATTATTCTGTCATTATTGATTTTTCTTTTAAAACTAACTTCTTATTTTAATAGGAGCCAGACGCCTAAATAAATAATGACTACTGGTTGGTTAAATTGTTTTTCTTTAGACTCAGAAAAAAACTACAATCTCTCTATTAACCACCACAAAACTATTTGTAGTTAAAACAAGAAAAAATATATTTTAAAAGTCCATAACAAATAGTCTCAAGTATATTTAAACATAAATATGCCTTAGGACAACAGCCATAAGAATTTAAAAAGAGCAAAAGAAAAACAAATCTTTTAAACAAGATCATTAAGCACGATCACTAGAAAAAACAACAAACTATACAACAGATATTATAGAGTTTGCTAAGCAAGCATCCAATTCTGAGACAAGTCATTCTAAAACATCAACAGTTCTTTAACATTTTATAGCCTTAAACTACTTACAACAAAAAAGGTAGAAAAAAAAAAAAAAAAAAAAAAAAACAACAACATGACTTAAAACGTACCAAAAAAACATTATAGTTTTCTTTTTGTCATTCTTAACGTCATCCCAAACAGACTCGTCATCAAGAACTTCGTCATCTTCACAACTACTATAGTTTTCAAAACAGATTCTTGTAACAATGTTTGTTGAAGACTTGAAGAAAAATTATTTCTAAATGATCATCGATCTTAAGAGTTTGAGTTTGTTTTTTCTTGGAAAAGAAAAACAGCCACCTATAAGTAGTTATGGCCATGAATTATGTATATTTGAAATTTTTAAGGCTATGAAACATATGGTTAAAGATGTTGTTGGTCAGTAACCGTTTTCTAGTGGACATGAATAAATTTTAATTTAAATTTTAAAAGAATCAATTTTTTTTAAACAATTTAGCGTTTTTTTTTTTTTTTTTTTTTTTTTTTTTTAATTAAGGAACTATTTTTTCAAATTGCAGCGGTTTTAATATTAAGAAATATTAACAAATTGAATTTAAAAATATTAAAAATTTGAGTTTTTATTAACTTTTAGCTCAATTCAGCTAGCTGAATGTGAGAAAAAAATATAATATTATGTTTTGAACTTATTTTTCCCTTTCTATATATTATTTGACACTAATTCAGCTAGCTGAATTTAATAAAAACTAATAATTTTATATTTTAAGTTACTTTACTTTATGGTTAATTAGATTTTGGCTCTATTTAGCTAGCTGAATTTAAGTAAAACTCATAAAAAAATATTTAGTTTTAATTGTTTGCCTTCTACACCACTTTTTTAAACTAATTTAGCTTGCTGAATTAAAAAAAAAAAAAAAATTATAAAAATGTATTTTAAACTAATTTTTTCTCTTCTATAGATTATATGAGACTAATTCAGCTGGCTGAATTTGCCATAAAATAAGGATTTTATAACAAGCTTTATTTTATGGTTAATTAGATTTTGGCTCTATTTAGCTAGCTGAATTTATGGAAAAGCCATAACAAATTTATTTAATTCCAATTGTTGGCCTACTTTAATTTGTTTAAACTAATTTAGGTAGCTGAATTAGAAATATTAAAATAATTTAAACTATTTTATTTGAATTTAAATAGCTGAATTTCATCAATAATTTAGTTAAAACCATTTTATAGCAGGCCTTTATTTACAACTAATTCAGCTAGCTGAATTGAAAAAAAAATTAGCATTTTATAATTTAAATCAATACATTTTATGGAAAACTTAATTTAAACTCAATTCAGCTAGCTAAATTTAAATAAGTTAGTAAGTAAAAATTATGAAAAAATAAATTATTAATTTCATTGCATTTTAAACTAATTCAGCTAGCTGAATTTACAATATTCTTTGAATTTAATAATTTAAATTATTTTATTTAATGGAAAACTGAATTTAAGTTCAATTCAGCTAGCTTAATTTAAATAAATTTAGCAAAAATTATTAAAACTATTATTTCCTCTGTTATCTTTCATCTAAAACTAATTCAGCTGGTTGAATTTAAAATATTGTAAACATTTTGTAATTTAAAACCATTTATTTTAGAAGAAATTAAATGAAAGCCCAATTCAGTTGGCTGAATTTAACTAAAAACAATACAAATTTTATGGCTATTATACTAAATTAAAATTTATAATCTAAATTGTTTTAGTAGTACCATTCTCAAGAAATGTTAATTCAGCTAGCTGAATGTAACCAAATTAAGAAAAAAATAAACTTAAACTAATTTTGTATGTGTTATATATTATTAAAGCTTTGTTAAGTTAGAGAAACTTAAACAAATTTAATGATTTTTAGTTTAAATTATTTTATTATATATTTTCATTTAAACTCAATTCAGCTAGCTGAATTTGTGAAATATGAATAAATATATAATTTAACTGATTTTTTTCTGGCTTAATTTTATTTAAAACTTATTCAGCTAGCTAAATGAAGAAAATTTGAAAAAATTTGTGACTTAAATCAAATTATTTGATTAACTTTGTTTAAAATAAAAAAATATATAGCCTTAAAAATAGCTGAATTTAACTAATTAATTAATTAAAACCATTGTTTACTTCCTAAATTTTATTTAAAATTAATTCAGCTAGCTGAATTGAAAATATTGTTAACATTTAATAATTTAAATCACTTAATTTTAATAAAAATTCAATTTAACATCAATTCAGCTAGCTGAATTTGTGAAAAAAAAAAAAAAAAAAAAAAAACAATAAATATTTTATGTAAACTAATTTTATTCTTCTTTAATTTTATTTAAAACTTATGCAGCTCAATTTAAAGTAAATTATTTACTTAAGTCAAATTATTTTATTGAATTTGTTTAAAAATTAATAAAATATCCCTTTAATTTACATAAAAAACTAATTCAGCTAGCTGAATTCGAAAAAATTTAATGATATTTTTTTTAAACTAATTTATTTTATTGCATTTTAAATTTAAAACTAATTCAGCTAGCTGAATTTATAAAAAAACAACATTAAATAAATTATTTAAAATAACTTTACTTAATATTTATTCAACAAGCTAAAAGTAGACATTTTAAAGAAAGAAACTATTTTATTGAACTGATTTTAAAATAATGAATATTCAATTAATTCTTATATTTTTGCTTTTAATAAAACACAAATTCAGCTGGCTCAATTCGGGAAAATTTATCAGTTTTATTATTTATACTTATTTCTTTTATAGAATTTTTAATTTTAATCCAATTCAGCTAGCTAATTTTAAGCAAAATTGAAAATTTAGTAACTTATACTAAACTTTTTTATTTTACTCAAATTAAATTTAAAATCCTAAATTCTGTTTAAAAAAAAATTGTTCACATTAATCGTTTGAAAAATGTAATTCTACTTTTTCTTTTAATCGAAACTAATAAAAACTAAAGATTTTTTTTATTTCCATTGTTTTTCTTAAAAAACTTTGCGAAAATCAATTTGAATTTACCCAACAAATTTAAACTTTTTTAAAAGAAAATCTTTGGAAAAAAGTCCGCAAATAAAAATTAAATGTTTATAAAGAAATAAAAACAAATTACAACTCTGTTTAAAAAATTTGTATTTCAAAAACAAAAAACATCACAACAACAAAGTTGTAAAATAGAGAGCAAAGCAAAAGCATAAAAAACAGTTAAAAAGGTAAAAACTCAAGTGAAGAGTTGTTCTTGTGTTGTATTTTGATGATGTTGTAGTTGTTTTTGTTGTTGATTTCTGTAACACAAACAACATGCCGCCAAGTTCTATGACCTTACAATCAAATGAAACACATACAGCATTAACAACATCAACAACAACAAAAACAAAAGCTCCTCTAGTATGTAATTGAAACCATGTTTTTTTTCTTCTTCTGCTCCAACATTGATGTTACAAAAATAAAAACAAAATTAAGGATAAAAGTTGATGAGGTTGTTTGAGGCTTAAGAGATGGGAGAACGATTGGAGGGAACATTTTTTTAAAACACCGAGAGAAAAATTTTTGGAATAAAGAAAAATAATAAAAGGGAAAAAGAAATAATTTTATAATTTAAATAAATTTAAGAAAAATTCAATAAAAGTAAAATAAGGAAATTACTAAATATTTAATATTTTTTAAAAATTGAATACTTTTTATTATTAAATTTTATTTTCATTCTTTGTTAATTAATTAAATATTTTTTTTTAATTATTTAAATTTGTTTCATTTTTTTAGTTTTTTTTTCTTTTTTGTTACTTTAGATTTTTTTGTAATGTTCCAAAGCGTTCAACTAAATTAATGACATATTATATCAGCATAAAGACAAAACAAAAACATAAAAAACTTTTTTTTGCAGTTAACAACTTTTCTTTTCTAAAGTAACATTTTTTTATAAAAAGTTAAAGCATTAAACCTACCAAAAAGGACTCCTCTAATGGCTGTATAAAAATTTTACAAGTGTTTCTTTTTTCTTTCCTCCTATTTTTTTTAAATTTAATCCTTTGAAGTTTGAAAATGTTGGTTGTTTCAAGCCAAAACCAAATAACCACGTTAACTACAAGCACTTATTTAAAGTTGTTTTTTTGCATAATTTACAAATAGACAAAGTAATTATAATTTTCTTTTTTCCCAGAGAAAAAACATTACAAGTGTTTTGCATCTATGTTCAAATAACTCTGGGAGTTTTATTTTTTTAACTACTGATTAAGTTTCTTTTTATAGCTTTCGTATACATTAATTAAATATTTATTATTTTATAAAATTTTGATTTTGTTTTATTTTTAATTTTGATTAATATTTTTTTCTTTATAATAAAATTTTAATAAATTCTATTTCATTAAGATTCAAATAAATAAATACAAAAACAAAAGAATCTAAACAAAGTATGAGTATTAACCCCAAACCCTCAGTTCTCTGTTTACTAGTTATTGGCAAACAAAGAGTATGTTTGTGTGTGGGGGTGTGTGTGGTTAAGGGAGTGTGAAAAACTACAAATAAATAATTGTAACGTTTTTTTTTCGTTTTGTTTTGATTTTTTTGTTTTGGTTTTAATGTCTCTGTTAATAACAGATTTGTTTTTTTTTACAGTATTTCTTAAAGATTTTTCTTAGTTTTTAGTTTTTCCTAGATGTTGTTGGTTTTTCCTTAGGGATTTTTTTTTGTTGGTTTTTATTCAAGACTCTGAGGTGAGTAGTAGTTATAAGAGAGTGTAGTATGGGAGGGAGTAGAAAGGTTTTGTTTATATATATAAATTGCTGTAATTACAGTGATTATTTGCAAATGACATGAACTAATTAAAAGGTAAACAGATGGAAAAAAATTACATGTTTCATGTATGTTAGGGGGAATTAAAGGAATTTGAAATATTTTGGTTATTTATTGGTAAAACCTTTTTAAAATTAATAACTAAAAATTTAACTTTAATAAATAAATAAATTTGTTTATTTATTTAAACTATCAATGGTTTTTTTATTTCATGATTAGTTTTGATATTTCTTTTTTTCAAAAATAAATTAAAATGATTTTTTTATGAAAAGAAACATCCCAGGAAAAATTTTAGAACATGTTCTAAAATCATTAGTTCTAGAACTGGTTTAATCAGAACCACTTTAGATTCTTTAATCACTTCCTCAGAACTAGTTTTATCACAACCACTTCTGACACTAATGGAATAGAACCTTATTTTGATTCGAAATTCGTTTTAAGGAATGTTTTAGAGAACTAGTGCTTAAGAACTAATTCTGTATGACTTCTACATCACTTCTGAGAACAAATTACTGCTTCTCGAATGATTTCCTAGAACAGTTTAAAATAAATTTTAAAAATTAAAAGATTTCAAAAATGGCCTTTAGAAAATAGCCCATTAGAATAAAAAATAAAAAAATAGATTCTGAAACCGGTTCCTGTGACAATTTCGAAAAACATTCAATGATTAAAAAACTAGTTCTAGAACCATTCCATAGAATGGGTACTGGCCGGATAACGCTTCCACAGAACTAGTTCTGGAGGTGACAATTTCAAACAAAAATCATTGGTCGTAACGCCAAAGTAGAACAAGTACAGGCTATTTTTATATGTTCTGGAACTAGTTGTATAACTAATACCATTTTTCCTGGGATAGCGCATTTTAATGTTTAATAAAAGGAATTATCAAAAACTTTTAATAAATTGCATAAAAAGTAAAATCTTTTAAAAAATATTTTTTAATAACCCAGGAAATTTTAGAAACTTCAGAAAGATTTGTTTACTATTTAAAAAAATTAACTAAAATTGTTTGATGACAAAAGGGAGTTAAAATTTGTCTTAAATGAAAGATAATATCAAAAACCTTCTATAAAAATCATTATAATTAAAATCGATTTTTAATTATTAAGGAAAATGTAATTAATTGTTTTGTTATTTAATTTTTTTTTTTTTTTAATTTATTTAATTTCTTTTATTAAAACAAATATAAATTTTAGTCTTGTTTAAAATAAATATTTTTTCTAATCTGGCCACTTCATATTCTTCTTCTTCTTTTTTCTAATTTGTTTTTTCCTTTAACATAAAAGTCATTAGGTTTTTGTTTTTCTTTTCCTTATTATTTACTAAAATTTTCTCGTATCCTATTTTTTTCAATGGTGTATTACTTATTTCCTTTTAATTTTATTTTTTTGTTTACTTGTCTTAACATCCAAAAAAACTATATCAAAAAACTTCTTTACGGCAAACAAAACTTCATTTTCCCTCAACTCATTAATTAAAGACAATGTCAACTACATATTCCACACACATAAATTTTCATGTTCAACAAAAATGTTGACATTAATTAATACGCGTGTATATAACATTAATATTTATATCAAAAAAATAATAAAATGAAGCGATTTTCCCCCTCTTTGTTTAAGAACAACATAAAAAAACATACAACACATGTGTAAACTATTTAATAAAACATAAAAATTTTTATATTAAAAAATAAAGAGGGAAACTTTAATATTTTTAACTAATTTATTATTAATTTCAAGGAATGTATATAGATTTTCTTTAAAATATTTTATTTCTATTAATGAAATTAAAGCTAAAAACGTTTAAAATATGGTTACTTTTTATTTAACATAAAATAAATAAATAATATGGTAACTTTAGAGCAGTTGTATTTGCCAAAAGAGAGTATTTGTTTACTTTGAAAAACTCTTAGTCAGCTTAATATAAACAACGTTAAGCCGCTTGTTTAAATAACTAACGCCGTTATTTAAATTATGTTAAGTAATTAAATTTGTTTAATTTTCTTGATTTTATGGTTAATAATTATAAATTTTTTATTGTTATTTTTTATTTCTTTAATACTTAATTATATTTTACCCTTCACTATAGCCTTATTAAATATTTTATTTTTATTTTATAGTTTATTTTATTTTTGGTATTTGTCTAATATATATTTTTTTATTATTTTTATGTAACATAAATTAGTTGTTTATTTTTATGGTTCTAACCATAACATTTAGTTACAAAAAAATGTCATAAATGTTTAACACTCACACCACACACACACAGACACCAAAAAACACATTAATGTCATAATGACAATAGTTGATTTATACTTTTAACTCAAAAATCTATTTATGAACTTAAACATTAGGGACGCGACCACACATTCACTATAGCAAACAAGTCCACATCAAATTACATTGAATAAAGACTAGAGTGTAATAAAGAATTTTAATGGCTTTTTAATAGTTAAATGAAGTGAGGTTAGTTTGGCTGTTTTTCTGACTTAAATTGTTAGACAAATTCATTTATATTATTTATTATTAAATTATCTTAATAAAAAGCATTTTTATGTTCCACAAAAAAATCTTAAAGTGCTTGTCATTGTTATTATAAATATGATTTTAATATGGTCCTTTCTTATATTCTATATAATGAAACATGTGTTTAAACAAGACAAGGTATGGTATACAAAAAGGGGTGTATTTTTGGGGATTTACGTTTTATGAAACGAAAAAACACTTGTCATCTTTAGTTTTTGCACACATGCTGCTTGAAAACAGTCAGTAGTAAGTTTTTCAAAATTAAATTTTCTCTTCAACAATTTGACAATTGTAATCTTTTTTTTTTGTTACAGATAGCAAAAAAAAAAAGGACAATGGTAGTATTTAAACATAAATAGTAGTTAGTAGTACAGTAAAAGTAGTGGTTGTTTTATCAGGGTTGTTATTAAGGGATTTTTGATGAATGACCGGACAATTTAAATTCAAGGGTTTATTTTTTGCTTAGAAACGTTTTGCATTAAATAGAAAATATTGTCATTTAGCTTTAAAAAAATTTAGATATTAGAAATATGTATCACGGTTAAATAATTTTAAAGGGAATGGAAAGGGGTTTTTAAGATAAAGAAATAGAAAACAAATTAAATTTCATTAAAAAAATCATAAGAGAATTTCATTCTTAATTTTGAGGAAAATTTTTTAAATTTATTTTTAGCTTTAAAAAAGAAAAAATTATTTTATTTAAAAAAATTTCAAATTAAATTATTTTATTTTTTTATTAAAAAGAAATTTTAAAAAATTTTTTAAAATTAGTTCTTTTCAAAAAGAGGATGCAAATTTATTTTTAAATAAAATCTTATGTTCAGAACTTTAAATTTAATGCTTTATAATTAAAATCGTTCAATATATATTTTTTTAATTGGGCTGTGAACTTCAGTCATATTAAAAAAAAAAAAAAAAAAATTTCAAAAATTATTTAAAATTATTTATTTTCAAATTATTTTGTTTTATTTTTTTTTTAATTATTTGTTTCTTTAAATTAAAAATTAAGTCCAAAACTTTAAATTAAATGCTTTATCATTAAAATCGGTTAATATATATTTTTTAACAGGCCAGCCAATTTTAGAATTAAATTTTTTTTATTTTATAATATTTTTCTCAGTGTATTTTTTTTTGCCCATTTTATTTATTATTTTATTTATAATATTTGTTTAATAAAATATCTAAATTTATTGCAATTTCAATATAATTATTTTTCCACTTTTATTTGTTGATTTATAAATTTATTATTTCAATTTCTCTGGGTGGTCGATTAAACGTTCGACCTGCTCAACTAATAGGAATTTATTTATTGATTTATTTACTACATGAATTTTATATAGACAATTTTTCACACATTTATTTGTTCAACATTATCATCATCATAGTAGTAGTAGCAGTAGTTTGTATTTTTGTTTAAATATAAATATAAAGTTTTAATAATTTTTTTCTATTTTTGAAAAACAAATCATAACATTTATTTTTCCTCATGATTTAGGAAATAAATAAATTTATTTGTTTATATTAAACAGACAATGTGTTTCATATTTTTAGTTTTCTCTAAAAGAGAAGAAAATGAATTTTAAAATATTTTTATTTTTATATTTAAAATTTGTATATTGACTGACATTGATTAGCCTGCTATTGATGGGTTTTTAAATATTTTATATTTGTTGTATATATTTTTTTTCCTTACAAAACCTTATATACAAATAATTAATTTTTGTTAAAATAAAAAAATCTTTGTGTGTTTCTTAATGTTAAGAAATATTTTAAGTTTTCATTATGTCTGTTTTTCTTTTTTTGTTTGATTTTTTAATTTTGAAATATATTTCCGTTACAAGTGTTTGAAATATATAAAGAAAATTTGTGGGATTTTTTTTTTTTTAAATAAATTTTTCCTAATGTTTTATTTTTTCTGTTTGCTATTTTGCGTTTGTTATTATTGTTTGTTCATGTGTTCTTGTTGGGGATTTTTAGCATTTAGATAAAAAAAGAGGAGCTAGTTCTATTCAATGTTTCAGTTGTGGTATCTGTTCTGGTGAGTTAATGGCTTTTAATGGCATTTTTATATATATGAAGAAGAAGTCATTGGTAGCATATGTGTTCATGTAGATATGGCCACTTATGTTTGTGTATATGTATAGAAAGGAAATCAATGTTATTTTTTTGTTTTTGCTATTTCATTTCTGTTAAAATAAATATTGATATTTATTTTACCAAAAAAAGAATAATAAAAACAACAACAATAAACGCTTTTAAGGAAAATAAAACTATAAAAAGAAACAGTGTAGGACAAAATAATATTTAAAAAATATTTTGTAATTGGAAAAAATTTATTACTAAATTCCATTAATTTAACAAGAAACAAATATAAACTTTTTAATATACATCCAATCTTATTATATTTATAAGATTTTATTTAATTTCCTTTTAATTTGTTAGCCACTGTAGAATTTTCAATAAACTACTGTATCATATATTTTGTATTTTTTATTAAAATATATTTTGTTTTTCAAATATTGCCCAAGAGCTCTTTAAATAAAAAAACACTAGAAATTTTTAGAAAAAAAAAAAAAATCATTAAGTTTTATTAATTAAAAAATAATTAAATAAAACAATTGACCTAAAAAAATTTGATCTAAATATACTCCCTTATATACAGAGAAAGAGACACTCTCTTTTTCCCTTAAAAGAAATGTAAACAAATAAATTTATAATGAATACTAAAGAATTAATATTGGCAACATTTACTTTTCATTTAATTAATCAAAAAATCTTATCATTTTCTTTATTATTTTAAAATTTCAAATAATAATTTTATTATTTTAACACCCTTAACAAATTGACCATATAAATAGTTTAGAGAGAAAGACTAAATTATTTATAATCTATAAACGAACAAAAACTTAAAATTAAAAAAAAAAAAAAAAAAAAAAAACAAAGGAAAATCTATAAAATTTTATATTCAAAAACCCAATAATTTTTTGGTGTAATAAAAATCCTCCATAATCATAAATAAATCGTTTTCTTATCACACTTTTTGAAAAGAAACATTGATGTGGTCAAAAATAAAATCAAAAGTCAAAAACCGCCTTTTCATAAATGTTTTATAAAATCAAAAATATTTTTAAATGTATTTTTTTATGGCATTTTTAAAAGGTCATTATATATATTTTCAAATAAAAGGGGAATAACAAATAAAAAATAATCAAATTAAAGATAAGAATTTAGAAAAACATTTTAAATATATTTTTTATATAGTTTTTTATTTGATTTCTTTAATAAAAAAAAAGGAAAATAGTAATTAAAAATTAAATTTTGAATATTAAAAATAAAATAATAATAATAAATTTGATTAAAAAAAATTATTTTTTTAATATTAAAATTAATTTTTGAATATTAAATTAAAAATTTATAGTCTTAAAAATTTAGTATTTTTTTTGCTACTGCTATTTTTAGTAGCTTGTAATACTATTTTTCCTATTCTAAGGAATATTTATACCATTTTGTATTTAATAAATTTTATTTTATTTATTTATTTATTTATTTAATTATTTAATTATTTAATTATTTAATTAATTAATTATTTATTTATTTATTTATTTATTTATTTATTTATTTATTTATTTATTTATTTATTTATTTATTTATTTATTTATTTATTTATTTATTTATTTATTTATTTATTTATTTATTTATTTATTTATTTATTTATTTATTTATTTATTTATTTATTTATTTATTTATTTATTTATTTATTTATTTATTCATTCCATAATTAAAAAAGCCAATTTTAATAAAAATAATAATAAAGGTATTTAATTAATTTATAAAAATTTGCTGTTTTTAGTAGCTTAAAATGCTGTCTTTTATTTAGTAAAGAATATTTATACTATTTAACTGTAACTAATTTGAATTAAAGCTTAAACAAATTATATTGTAATTTTGTAAGATTTTACTGTACTAAATCATTACAATTTCATTTGCATAAGAATTTTCCTTTTTATTAAAAAATTTTATTATAAAATTTAGTTTTTGATTAATTTTTTTTTTTTTTTAATAAATTTTGTAATTTTGTTTAAAATATTTTTTTCATATATATTTTTTACTATTTCTCTGTTTTAATTATTTTTTTTTTCTTAAAACTCCCATGTGTTTTCCATATTTTTATTTATTTTGTTTCTTTCTTAAGCGGATGTTTCCTTTTTCCTATAATTTTTTTTTAGGTTTCTTTAGCTATTACTAAACAAAAGAAATTAACATTTCAAGACCTTTATTTTGTGTAGTTAAGACTTAAATATTTATTGTGGGTTTTTTTCATATATTTTATTTTTAGGATTTTTTTTTTCATTTAATTTTTTTTTGCTAGTATCTCGCCAAATGATAGACATGTGTCATTTTTGTGTTGGTTTTAAACATAAGTTATTGTTGTCTAGTTACAAGACATTACAAGAAGTCACATATGTTACTAAGGCAGTTGAGAATAACAAAAACAACAACAACAAATATTATAAAGGAAAATGTGTGGTTACTGACTTATTAGAATTACAAATTTTCTTGAAAAAAAAAAAAAAAAAAAAAATACGAGGAAGTTAAGGGAGTTTAGAAATTTACATAAAAAGTTAAGAAAAAACTAAGGGGAATATTTGGATTTAATATGGAAAAAATAAAGTTTTTATTATAAAAAGAAATATTTAAATTAGTTAAAAAATATATGTTTTTTAGCCTTAAAATCGCGACTGTCTGTCCGTCTGTCTAAGTTTATTAATTTAAAATATTTCTATTAAAACTAATTGGCATCTGTTTTGGCTGGATTTCTTTGTTTACAATTGACAACTTTGTTTTATTTAAATTCGCCACTTTGTTTTCATTATTTTGAATTTAACTCCAATAATCTTTCACTCCTACGCTCTTTACTATTTAAATACGGATGTCTATCTGTCCGTCCGTCTGTCTGTCTTCATTACCTTAAGATATTTCTATTAAAACTAACTAGCATTTCTTTTTGCTTAATTTCTTTGTTTACAATTAGCAACTTTTTTCTTTCTAATGCGCCATTTTTTTACTTGGGTTTTAATTTACTCTGTAGTGATCTTTCAGTCCTAAGCTCTTTATCAAATAATATTCCCCTTCTGTCCGTCTGTCTCTCATTATTATTTTAAGACATTTCTATTAAAACTAAATAGCATTTTTTTTGCTGATTTCTTGGTTTACAATTGGGCACTTTGTTTCTTTTTTTTTTTTTTACTTGGCTTTTAATTTAGTCTCAAGTGATCTTTCACTCCTATGCTCGTTATCATTTAAATATGGCCTTCTGTCTCTCCGTCCGTCCGTCTGTCTCTCTTTATTAATTTAACATTTTTCTATCAAAACTAACTGGCATCTCCTTTTTTCTGACCTCTTTGTTTACAATTCGCAACTTTGTTTTTTTTTTCGCAATTCGCCATTTTATTTACATCGATTTTAATTTACCTCTAATGCTCTTTCACTCTTAACCTTTTAATAATTTAAACAGGGCTGTCTGTTCGTCCGTCTGACTATCTTTTTTATTTTAAAATATTTCTTATAAAACTAATTATCATTTCTTTTATGATTGACCCTTATATTTACAATTCTCAATATTTTTCGTAATTCACCACTTTGTTTACATTGTTCTTAATTACCTCTAATGTTCTTGCTCGCACGTTCTTTGCTATTTAAACACGATTGTCCGTATGCTTGTCCTTATTAATTTAAGTTATACCTATTAAAACTAACTGGCATCTCTCTTTTTCCTGATCCCTTCGTTTACAATTGGCAACATTGATTTTTTTTGCAAATCGCCACCTTGTTTACATTGTTTTTAATTCACCTGTAATCCTCTTTCTTGTTAAGCTTTTAATAATTGAAACACTGCTGTCTGTCCATCCGTCCGTACCTCCATGTGTCTCAGTGTTGCCAGAAGATGTAATTGGTAAAGTGCTAAAAAGTCCAAAAAATTATGCTAAATTGTTCTACAGCAGCAAATGACAATGCTAAATTGTTTTGTAAAGAAAAATTAATATATTTGTGGCCCATGTTTCTTGTAAAATATAGTTCAAATGACAACTTATAGAAATGTTTTCTTCAGAGTTAATGGTAGTATTGGAAAATAAAGTCAAAATAGGGCTTATATTTTAAAACTGACAATTAATAAGGTCAAATTTACTAAGAAATTCCTTAAAAAATGCAAAAGTATTTAATTAAAAATTGCTGTAAGAAAGTGCTAAAAAGCATTTAGCATATTTTTATAAATTACCAGTGCATTTTAACTTCTTCAAATTCTAAATCTAGCACTGAAAGTGCTAAAATGGCAACACTGATGTGTCTTTATTAATTTAAGATATTTCTATTAAAACTAAATGGCATCTCTTTTTGCCTAATGGCTTTAAATTGGCAACTTTGTTTCTTTTTCAAATACACCACTTTGCTAACATTGTTTTTAATTCACGCCTGATGATCTTTCACTCTAACGATCTTTACCATTTAACATTGTCCGTCCGTCTGTCTTTCTTTAATAACTTAAGATATTTCTATAAGAACTAAATGGCATCTCCTTTTGCATAACGGTTTTGTTTAAAATTGGCAACTTTATTTCTTTTTCAAATACGCCACTATGTTAACATTGTTTCTAATTCACCTCTAATGCTTTTTCACTCTCACGCTCTTTACTACATATTTAAATATGAGTGTCTGTCCGTCTGTCTTTCTAACATCTATTAAAATAAAAATTTATTTTAGAGCTGTTAAATTTTCTTCTTTAACATGTTTTTTATTTAATTTTTCTGCCGTTTAATGTTTGTTTTTATAACCTGGCATTTTTTTTACGATTTTTTAATGTTATTAACAACTAACATGTCACTTACTCCAAGAAGTGAGAAGTAACAAACAAACGCACTTGTAGGAAAAAGTGTTTTATTTATGTGTTAGTGTTTAAAAAAAAAGTACTAAAACAAGGATATAATATTTTTTATAGGCCTAAAAGCGACATAGACTATAAGGTTGTAAAATAATTATTTGTCTGGTGAATTATAGAGTATTAAAAAAAATTGTTGCTAAACATACAAACATATTTTTTTAAAGCATCAGTGAAATAAAAAAAGGAGATATAAAAAATATTGTGGTTGCTATTTTGCATGCTACAAGTTTTGTTATAAAAAAAATGTATTTAAAAATAAACATTTCATTACAAAGAATAAAAAAAAAAATTAAATAACCATACATACTATATATTACTCCAAAGCTAAAGTATTTTGTTTTTAAACAAGTTCATTGATTGCTGATGATGGGTGAAAAACGTAAATTACTTGGCAGGCCTTAATTTTACTTTTTTTGTAGTTGTATTTTTCTTTTTTTTTTGCTACACACCACACAACTGAAGTAATAAAATCAGCAACAACAAACAAAAATAAAATAACTTTAAATTACTCTACTACTTCCCTTTTAACAACACTGTAAACAAAGTTACCATATCAAACTATAAATGAGTATATATAATCTTGTTAATACACTGAGAAAAAATAGTTATCTCCATTCTTTTTCTGCATTAAAAGGGTCTAGATGTAACAAATCCCTTGTATTGTTTGATCATCTGTCCGTCTGTCCTGCTATAAGGCGACGACGTCTACATTGTGTTTTTACATTTTAATGTTTTTTTTTTTTGGTTTTTGTATGCCCACATTTGGCTGGAAGCTAAAATAATATCAAACAACTAAAATGCATACAAAACACATGCTGCTTACTAAAACAACATCAGCAACAACATTATTTTTTTATTTTATTTTTTTTATCTAGAGATTTTTTTTTTTATAAAACAGAAAATTACATACTAAAAAACATACACACACAAAAAATAGTATGTGTTGCTGCAACAACAGCAGCAGCATGTGCTGATGAAATGTACTAACTATAGGGAATTATTAGGTAAGGGAAAGAGTACTTAAAAACTAAAAAATTATTTAAATAAAATATTAAACAAATTTCTAATCTTTAAGAGTTTTATAAAGAACATTTATTAAGGATCTTTGAAAAAAAAAAAAAAAAAAAAAAAAAAAAAAATATAGTTTAAATTAAAAATGCTAATATATTCTTTTTTAGTTTTGTCCATAAGCTATTAAATAAAATACATTTTTATTAACAATGTTAATACCTTCACTTTAAAAATTAACCCAAATTTATAGGTTCATAGTATTTTTGCGGTGGCTGTATCTGGAAAATACCTAGATACAATATCCCACCGCCTACAAACTGCGCTAGGCCTACTAAGTAGAAGGAGTATAAATAGCGGACTCAGCGTGAATCCATGAAAAACGGAACTAGTTTTCTTTTCAAGGAGATACAAAATCCCATCTTTCCCACTCCCCTGCGTCAAAGGCAAACATTGTGCTTTATACATATATAGGAGGGGATTGGAGTAGTCCACCTTTTGTGGAATCTTCACTAAGGTACTGCGCAGTTCAGCGCTGCTAATCACAGGCGCGCTTGGTACAACACCATGCAAGACATTATTTGTCTTAATAAACTGAATGCCGGTGGATCTAATGGCCAAACAGATTGCCATCATGTCGGTGATTAGACTCAATACCATAGGTACATGGAAAGGTAGGAACTATGGCCATGTGACTATTTTGGAAGACATCCCTGACAATATTGACTATTGCGTACCTAAACTCTTTCTGGACAGAGGCTTCTCCATATCAACTTCAGCTGATACCACTCTAAAAGCTGGAGCGGTTTATACTGATGGCTCTAAATCTGCAAACATTACTGTATATAGAAAGCGTATTTCCTTTAAACTGGCGGATCACTTTAGCGCCCTTTAAGCGGAGATCTCGGCCATTAGAAGAGCGGTAAATTGGCCAAAGTACTATAGGATATTCGGAGTGAATTTTCAAATTTTTACCGATAGTCAGCTCGCGATTAAATCTCTCTCAGGTGTCTTCTTCTCTAAATGAGATGGCGAGACATTCAAACCTAGAGTTGAACTAGGTAAGGGGTCATTCATACACCCCGGGAAATATTATTGCGGACGAACTGGCCAGAACTAGTTCTCTCCTTCATGATGAGGAATTTCTGTAGAGGATAGCTCAGCAAAGATGGACAAATGAGTCCATATGATCTACCACGAGACGGATATGGTCCCAGTATGATCACTCAGGATCGAACTATATTCTGGGATTGCCTAGGTATCAGCTACTTATACTGTGTTATCATGTGTTATCTGATC
Organism: Protophormia terraenovae; assembly: GCA_951394005.1. NCBI lineage: Eukaryota > Metazoa > Arthropoda > Insecta > Diptera > Calliphoridae > Protophormia > Protophormia terraenovae. The sequence goes on along the minus strand of OX596075.1, from coordinate 12,343,853 downwards.
TATCTGTAATTGATATAAGACAGAACAGATCTTTTATATGTGCGTCTGGTTGTCTGGTGTGAAACAACTCCACATGATCCCCAGGGTAACACAACGGGACCAATAAGACCCACGTGAGCTGTTTTTATATCCAATATTCACATCTGCCCATTAAACCCAACCCTTGGGTTCATTTTAATAACACTTTTGCTTAAAATTGAACACTGTTTTTTGAAAAGTAAATTTTGTACAAAATTTCAAGAATTTTTTTTTTTTTTTTTTTTTTCAAAAAGTGTTACAAATTTGAGAGTGTCAAAAATTCAAATTTTTATTCTTTAATTATAAAGATACATTTGTTGCAAATAAAATAAGACATATCTCATTAAAATGAAAGCATAAGTTTTGATTTTAGTGAAAATATTCAATTACAAGTTACATAGAAAAATTAAAAATAAAAAATATTTCCTTATAATCATCTTAATAAACAAATTGTATTAAAATAATTGAATACTTTTATTTTTGATGTGCGTTAAACTTTCTCCCTTACCCAATATAAAAACAAGCATATTGTATGCGTTCTGTTTGAAGTACCCTGATGACTCCAAACTAGGGAATTTTTTTTGAAGAACAACAATATAAAACAGAAAAGAACAAAACTGCATCAGTTAAAAAAATAACGAAAATTATAGAGTCTTTGATTTGCTGTTAAAACGCCCATTTTGCCTTCGGTCTCTGCACAAAGTATTTTTTCAGTATTTTTTTTTTTTTCGATTTATTATATACAATAATATTTTATTTTTCTTTTTATAGAAAAAACAATATTTTTTTATTACAGCTGACCATAATTCTAATAGTATTTTAAATACTTGTTAGACATTAACAAAACCCCACCTTTTTAGGAGAGAGGAGAAAATAAAATTAATATTTCAAACACATATTTTTATTAACAAGTGTCAACACGTTTTAACTTTTAAACATAAAAAAATATTAATGTTTTTATTTATAAATATTGAGCATATTTTTCTACAACAAAAGAAAATTTTGTAAATTAAAAAAAAAAAAAAAAAAAAAAAAACAATTTTGTAATTAAAAATTCCAAGCATAATTTAAGAGTAAATGTTTTAGTTTTGTTTATTGGAAAAAGAATTAAAATATTGTTTATTAAAAACATTAAGGTTAGGCTGACTTAAATTTTTCCTGAATTTTTGGGGTTCTAACTAAAGGCGCCGTTTTAATTGCCCTATAAATAATATTTTTGTTAAAAAATTTTGTAGGTTTTAAGAGACAAATTTAACAGTTATTTTTAGACTTTTAAAAAAGCCGCCTTAAATTAATATTTAATATTTTTTGTATTTATTTTTCGTTTTTGTTTGTTTTAATTATATTTTTTTTTTTCTTATGCTTACCATTTTTTCCATTTTTTATTGTGGCTGTATAAATTTTTTATTATTTTTAATAATAATTTCTGATAGTTTCGGCCTTATTCCATGAAATCTATAGCTTTAAAATATTTGCAATTTCATTCATTTATAAAAAAAGAGCTGTAAAGATAAAATTGAAAAAATGGAAATATGATTAATATAAATATTTGCTAAATGTTAACATATAAAAAGAACAGCAAATAAAATAAAATTTTAATTAACTTTTAATCTAAAAAATAAATATTTAAATTTTTATTTAACAAAAAATTAAATAAACATAAAAGATAATTAAAAAATATTAAACAATTTGTAAAGAAAATAAACAAATTTGTTTTCTTTATAAATTGTTTACTTTTTAAATAAATAAAATTATTTAAAAAAATAATTACAACCTAAAATTATTAAGAGTTTATTACACAAAAATACAACACTGTTAAGAAAATACTACATAATAGCTTTTCAACACTCTCCTTTTTGTAAACATAACATACTCTTTTACATCTCTATAAATCTTGAGACTACTATAACAACCATATGGAGTTATATGATATGTTGTTGATGAAAATAAAACATAAAGCTTTGTTTTTGTTGTTTTTTTTCCATCTTGTTTTGTTTACATTTTGAAAAAAGCAAAGGGATACATCATGGTGTGAGCGCAAGCTAAATACAGAGTTGTTATTGGGGTGGTGAGGAGAGATTAGTTGATGAAGTAAATTAAACAGATTTTTATTTTACTTTATTATGTATTTAATAAGGCTTAAAGTACAATAGAAAAACAACAACCAAGAACAAAATCTTAAAATTTAATTGACATTTATAACGTAATTTTTATTTTTAAGTAAATTTTTAAAATACTTTAAGAATTTAAAAAAAAATATTCATTTTCTATCAGAAATTTTAAGTTTGAAGTTCGAAATGGCATGAAACTGTGAAGCAAAAAATTTTATTTTAATTTTTAATGAATTTACACTTAACAGAGAATATTTTAGAGGCTTTAAAAAATTTTCGAACTTAAGTTCGAATTTTCAAACATAGCCAAAAATTTGATTTTTCGAAACTACATTTAAAATACTTTAAAGATTTGAAAAATTCTCAATTTTCTGACAAAATTCCTAAGTTCGAAATTCGAAAATGCATGAAATTATAAACCAAAAAATTTTATTTTCATTTTTTAAGAAACTACACCTTCTAGAGATTATTTTGGCAGTTTTAAAAAATTTTCGAACTTAAATTCGAATTTTCGAACATGGCTAAAAATTTAATTTTTCGAAACTACTTTTAATATATAATACAAATTTAAAAAAAATTCTCAATTTTCAGTCAAAATTTCTAAGTTCGAAATTCGAAAATGCCTGAAATTGTGGAGTAAAAAATTTATTTTTAATTTTTTAAGAATTTACACCTTCCAGAGAAAATTTTCGAGGCTTTAAAAAATTTCGAACTTAAGTTCGAATTTTCGAACATGACCCAAAAAGTAAATTTTCGAAACTAATTTCAAAATACTTTAAGAATTAATAAACATTTTAAATTTTTTGTCAAAATTTCTAAGTTAGAAATTCGAAAATGCATGAAATTGTGGAGCAAAACAATTTATTTTAATTTGTTAAGAATCTACACCTTCCAGAAAATATTTTAGACTAACAATTTTTCGAAATTAAGTTCGAATTTTCGAACATGATCCAAAAAGTAGATTTTTTTAAACTACTTTTAAATTACAAAAAAATTTAATTTTTCGAAAATAATTTTAATATACAATACAAATTTAAAAAAAATCTAAATTTTCAGTCAAAGTTTCGAAATTTGAAAATGCATGAAATAGTGGAGCAAAAGATTTTATTTTAGTTTCTTAGGAATCTACACTGAACAGAGAATATTTTAAAGGTTTAAAATTTTTTTTCGAAATGCAAAAATTAAAGTTTTTTTTTTATAAAAATATAATTATTTTATAATAAACAAAAATTTCAAATTTCCAACATCTCGCCCTATTTACTATCAATGTAATTCCTTTCCCTTAAAATGTTTTTTCTAAGAGAAAATAAAGAAGACCCATTTCTCAAAATATCTTTTTTCCTTAGATTACTTAATTACTTTTGATCCCCTCTCAAATCCCTATTAAATCATTTAGGCTACACAAAAAGAAAAAAAAAAAAAAAAACAAAACAAAAGAAAAATATTACAGGATATTTGGCAGCTTTTCTCTCTCCCCAACAAAAGGAAAATAACAGTTAATCATAGAATTTCCCCTTTTTAAACCCATCATTGAAAATACAACATATTTTAATATTAGTCAGAGTTTAAGTAAGTAAATAAATGTAACTAAAAAAAAAAAAAAAAACATTGAGTGGGTGGTTTAAATTGTTTGTCTTTCTTGCTCTTCCACTCATTAAACTAACGGTATTAACCCTATAAGACTGAACAAAAAAGAGTGCAATTGTTTTGGGGGGAGGCCAAGAGAAGAGGTGACAATGTTAGTCAAACTAACTAATAAAGAGATAAGAAATATATAACTGTTTGCTGCTGTCTGTTATTATTATTTCTTTTGATTTCTTCTCATTTTTGCTGTTGTTGTTGGCATAATATTCATTATGTTTTGTTGTTGTCGGTGTTGCTGTATTTAAGTATTTAAGGCGGCATTTTTACTTTTGATTTATTTCTTTATATAGTGTTTTTTATTTCTTTGTTGTTATAGTTGTTTTATTTTATAATAAAATAATAAAAATTTTATAGACCGTGTAACGTTTTACGCTCTTAGAATTTAATAAACATAAGACAACATAAGGTGGGGGAGAAGAGGAGAAAAACAAAATGATAGTAATGAAAAAAAAAAAAATAATAATAAAATTTTGAAATTATAAAGAAAAATTTATAGAGATAAATGCAATTGGTTTATTTTAAATTTGCGTTTAATTAAAAAATAAAACAAATATGAAAAATAAATAAAATGAAAGAAAAAAAAGAGCGGGAAAAGTAAATTAAAAAGATTTAAAAAATTAAAAAAAAATAAACTAATTAATTGTATTAAAATAAAATTCTTAGTTATTTTAAAATTAGGTGTTTAAAAATTCGAACTTAGTTCGAACATTTTTTAAACTCATTAAATGGTTATTTTAAAGGTGAAAATTCTTAAAACATGATTAAATATTTTTTAAATATGGGAAAAAAAGTTTAAAATTCGTTTTATTTTCAACGTAGTTAGCGAAAATGTAAACTATGTTGCATGTTCGAAAATTCGAACTTAAATTTTATAACTTCGAAAGTGAATTTATTGTAAAAATGTTGAAATTTTTAATGAATTCTTATGGGCTTTTCCATATAGTTTGCAAAAATCTTAATATTGGGTCATGTTCGAAAATTCTAATTTAAATATTGGAAGTTCGAAATTAAATTTATTGTAAAAATTTTAATAAATTCTTATGGGATTTTCAATGCAGTTTACGAAAATGTATATTTCCATGGGCTTTTCCATGTAGTTTGCAAAAATCTTAATATTGGGTCATGTTCGAAAATTCTAATTTAAATTTTGGAAGTTCGAAATTAAATTTATTATATAAAAATTTTGAAATTTTAATAAATTCTTATGGGATTTTCATTGTAGTTTACGAAAATGTATATTTTAAGTCATGTTCGAAAATTCGAACTTAAGTTCGAAAATTTTTTAAACATACCAAAAAATTCTTTACTGCTTGTACATTCTTAAAAAATTATAAAATATTTTTTTGAAGCTCTATTTCTTTGATTTTTCGAGTTTCGAAATTAGAAATATTGCAAGAAATTCAAAAATTCATTTGAATTTTGATCTATTTTAAATGTAGTTTGCTAAAATGTATATTTTAAGTCATGTTCGAAAATTCGTACTTAAGTTCGAAAATTTTTTAAAACTGCCAAAAAATTCTTTAGAATTTGCAGTTGCCCAAAAAATATAAATTTTAAATAATTTCCCCCATTTAAGCTTTATTTTTGTTGCCTTTCAAATACTTCCTTTCATATATTTTATTAAATGTCTTAGATTTCCTAAGAATTTCTAAACATTTTGTTTTTATTTATTACTTAGTATATTTTTGAAATTTGTATTTTGTTGTATTGTTATGGCTGTTTAAACAACAAAAAGCCATAAATTATGTGTAAATTAATTTGAAAACCATCTGCGGGTGCTTAATTAGTCATTTATGTTTGTTAAAATATTTATTTTATTTTATAATTTTTTTTTGTACGGTTACGGCTTAACTTGAATATTATTTTCAGTCAAAAATATACTAAAGAGTTAAACAGGTTGTTGTGTTTATTTAGAGACACATTTGAACAACGAAAAAATATATCGTAGACAAGTTGAAAAAAAAAAAAAAAGAAATAAATTATTTTTTTAGCTTTGTATCTTCTTAAAGGTTCGTTTGTCTGGGGTGTTTTTAAATGAAATTCTTTGAATTGTTTTTTGTATAAAAAAAGGTATTTTCAAAATAAACTCATTAATTTTATAAGAGTTGTTTTTTTTTGTGTTGTTGTAAGGTTGACAATTTATTGTTTAGTGTTTAAAGCAAACGAGAGAGACAAAGGGAAGATTTTTTTTAAAGTTTTTTATTAAAGATAAATGTTTAAATGTAATAATTCACAGAATTATGATTTAACACACATGTGGCGTGTTAATTAATATTAATGTTATTTTTACAATCTATCATCTTAAGTTATAATATTAATAAAATAGTTAAAGAAAGAAATCTTTAACAAGTTTAAATACTTTGGAATTTATATTCAATTTTTTATGTTTGTTTTTGATTTCGAAATATAAAAATGATTGAAAATTTTATTTATTTATCAATAATTTATGGATTTTTATTCAATAGTTCATTAATTTGTAGTGAAATAATGTTATGGGAAAAATTTTATGACAGAAAAAGTAAAAAAATTTGTTTCATGTTCGAAAATTCGAATACATTTTAAATGCTAAAGTATTTTCTGAATGGTGTAGGTTTAAAAAAAATTAAAATAAAAATTTTGGGTCAATAATTTCAAGCATTTTCGAATTTCGAAATTGTAATCTTTGGAAGAAAATTTTAATTTCTAACGAATTTATAAAGTATTTTGAAAGTGGTTTCAGAAAATTTTGTTTTTGGCTTATGTTCGAAAATTCAAAAAATTTTTAAAGCTACCAAAATATTTTTTAGATGATGTAGGTTCTAAAAAAAATAAAATAAAAATTTTTCAAACTCAAATTCAAGCATTTTCGAATTTCGAAATTGTAATTTTTGGAAAAAAATTTAAAATTTTGTCAAATTTCTTAAGTATTTTGAAAGTAGTTTCAGAAAATGTGATTTCGAACTTATATTCGAAAATTTTTTAAAGCAACCAAAATATTCTCTGGGTGATGCTGATTCATAAAAAATTAAAATAAAATTTTTCTAATCTCAAATTCAAGCATTTTCGAATTTGGAAATTGAAATTTTTGAAAGAAAATTTATAATTTTGTTAAATTTGTAAAGTAATTTTGAAGTAGTTTCAGAAAATGCGATTTCATGTCATGTTCGAAAATTCGAACTTAAGTTCGAAAATTTATTAAAGCTGCCAAAATATTTTCTGGGTGATGCAGATTCATAAAAAACTAAAATTTAATATTTTTAACCTCAAATTCATACATTTTTGAATTACGAAATTTTAAATTTTGAAAGAAAATTTCATATTTTGTCAAATTCTTAAAGAATTTTATGATCGAAAACATCTAGAGATGTAGATTCTTTAAAAATTATTATTATTATTATTTTTTTTCAAATATTTTTTTATTACAGTTTTGTTAAAATAAAATTAAACAATTTTCCAAAAAATTAGGGAAAACTTTAAAAATGTTTAAATTCTTTTGTTGGCTCAATATTTTTCTTAAGCACTTTAAGATTTTTCATTTCATTTTTTAAAAATGCCTTTTTCAGTTTTCTGTTTTCTACTATAATTTTGGGCTGATGTGCCGCTGTGTTATATTACATTTCATATGAAATAAGAACGTAAATTAAAAGATATATATCTATATTTATTAATGTTGCTGCTATTGTTGTTGCTGTTCCACATCTTGTTGAACTATACTATAGTATGTTTAACTGATTGCTGTTGAAATACTCCGGGTAATACTGCTTAACGAGATACATTGGTTAATGTTTGTATATGTGTGTGTGAGTAGGGCCAAACAGCAGGCAAAGAATATTGCAGCCAGAATGCATAGGAACAACAAATAACACCCAATAGAGTAAAAAAAAACGAACACACAGCGTCAAAACAAATATTATTGTTAAGAAAAGAAGTTGAAAATAAAACAAGGCAAAATAATACATACAATCATACAGATATCAAGAGTATTTTAAAAAAAGATCTATACACTCGCACATAGTATTTTACACACATTATTTTTTTAAATATACACAAGGAAATATATAAAGAATACAATTACACCTAGACCTCTATTAAAGGCTTAAGAGTAACTATTTGTTAATATTTAACTCTATTTTATTTTTTAAAATTTTCTGAATTATTACAACGAGGCCTTGGTGTTTTATTTTTAATTTCATTTGAAATCAACAACAAGACAAGACATATCGAGAGTTATAAGACTTATTGTATCGAAACATAATTAATTTCTGTTTGTTTTTGTTAAACGTGGCGGCAGGCAATAATGCCTTGATCATGTATACAAAAATGTTTTATAATGTTTTTAAAATTTGTTTTTTAATTTTTTCCAATGTTTTCGCTCGTTGGTGTTTGTTGTTCTCGAGCTGATTTTTTTTTTTTTGGTTTCTTGTTAAATCAACATGCAAGTTTGATCTCTGTTGTTCTTTTTTGGAAAAAAAAAAAAAAATAAAAAACGATTTTGCAATATTCATTATTTTAATGGGGGAGAAAGAAGGGGGAGAGAGAGCTAAAATATATTTAAGGAAACAATAAATTTTCTTGTTGTCAAAATCTCATAAATTAAACATTATGTTAAGAATGTTTTTTTCGGGCCAAATAAAATAAGTCATACGAGTTTTTTTATTTAAACTAAAAGCGGGGAAAAGCCCTAAAGCAATGCAAGAAAAATTTGTCAAAAAAATTTGAGTAAAAAATATAAAATTTTAAAAAGAAAATTCGAAAATCGTTTAAATCAAACAAAATATTCTCTGGATTCATAAAAAATTAAAATTAAATTTTTTGAAATTAAAATTCAATAATTTTCAAATTTCGAAATTAGGAATTTTGAAAGTAAATTTAAAATTATTTCATATACTTAAAGCATTTTGAAAGTTGTTTCTTAAAATTTCAATTTTGGGTCATCTTCGAAAATTCGAACTTATATTCGAAAATTTTTTAAAGCAACCAAAATATTCTTTGGATGTTGCAGATTCATAAAAAATTAAAATAAAACTTTTTGAACCTCAAATTAAGTTCGAAAATTTTTTAAAGCTCCCAAAATATTCTCTAAACAATGTATGTTCATAAAAAATTAAAATAAAATTTTTTGAACCTCAAATTCATGTATTTTCGAATTTCAAAATTGTAATTTTTGGAAAAAAATTTAAAATTTTGTCAAATTTATTAAATATTTTTGAAGTAGTTTCAGAAAATGTGAATTTTGGGTCATGTTCGAAAATTCGAACTTAACTTCGAAAAATTTTTAAATCAACCAAAATATTCTCTGGATGATGCAGATTCATAAAAAATTAAAATAAAATTTTTTGAACCTCAAATTCATGTATTTTCGAATTTCAAAATCGTAAATTTTGGAGAAAAATTTAAAATTTTGCGAAATTTATTAAGTATTTTTGAAGTAATTTCAGAAAATTTTATATTTAGAACCACATATTCATGCATTTTTGAATTTCGGAATTGTAATTTTTGGAAAAAAATTTAAAATTTTGTCAAATTTCTTAAGTATTTCGGAAGCAGTTTCAAAAAATGTGATTTTCAGATCATGTTCGAAAATTCGAATTTAAGTTCGAAATTTGTTTAAAACCTTCAAACCCCTCCAGGGTGTAGATTCTTTTGAAAATAAATAAATTCTATCTATTTGTAACATTTTAAATAAATATTTTTAAATATTTAAAGAAAATATTTTTTTTTTTTTTAATTTCAGCTACAGTTGTGTTCATTTCTATAGCAGGGTAAGTGAAATTCCATCGTCTTTTATTTTTTTCATTTAAATCAGATATTTTTTTTCTTAAAGAATTTTCTAAAAAATAAAACAATCTTTGTTACTTGCTGTTTGTTTGCCAAGATTTTGTGTCTTTTAAGTTTTTTTTCTTCCTCTGCGTGTTTGCTGTTGTTGCCCTTTTTTATTTTGCTTAATTTAAATTAATGTTTATGTTGCTTGGTTTTCTTAAGATTTTTAGTTTTTGATATTTTCTTGAATTGTTTTTTTCTTATAATCAAAAGAGATTTTTTAATTCAGTTTTTTGTTGTTGTTTTTAACTTTAGAACGGTTTTAATTAGCTTGACAATTTCTTTAGTTGTCGTTCTTATAAAAATAAAAATCTATCTTTAAAATTAAAATTATTTTTTTTTCTTTCATGAGCACCACAAGAATTGCTGAATGCAGTTTTGGTGATGCTGTTGATTTTTTTTAGGGAGACATCTTGATTGTTGTTTTGTTTTTGTTACTGTTGATTTTTGTTGAAAATTATTCAGAATTCTTGTGGTTTTGTTTCTTTTTTATATGTGTGTGTGTATGAATTTTTTGTTAAGGGGTTAAATACTTTTAGATTGATATCTTTCAAGTTCATTAGTTAAACATGGTATGGCACAGCATGATATATTGGCTGTCTTGTTTTAAAACATTAAATCATTAATGATTGGGAGTTTAACACAAATAAAAAAAGGAATTTCAAAAGAAATAACAAATAAATAAAGAGTTTTTGTTAAATTTCTAAATAAAACAAGGACATATATTAATTTTATAGAATTTATTTAAAATTCTATCTAAGAATTTGTATTTAAATATGACATCATTGTTTCATATTAATTATTTTCAAACACCTACTCTTAGAGAATCAAAAGAAAATCTAAAAAATTTCCAAACTTGAACTAAAATGTTAAACTAGTTTTAACTCAATTTACTTTTTTATTAACTTTTGTTGCATTTCAGGTGGGTTTTATTTAAACGCTTTTAAATTTTTTTCCTCTACCTACTTACATTTTATAATTCTTTTAATTATTGTAATCTTTACAAACAAAAATTGTAGTTAGTTTCAACATTCTATATCATTAATTGTTATTTAGTTTATGTTTGTATCTCTATATCTATCATGACTAAAAGCGCAATTACATTTCCACTTACATTCGCATGTCTAGATAAATATGTTATTTATTATTAAGTAAAGAAAACATTTTCATATACATAAAACTATTAAACTACCTAAACACCAAACTTATATTCAGTTTTTATCTATTAGCTACAAAATACACAATAACAACAAAAATAATTAAAAGAGAAATAAATAATAACGATTAAATGATTTATGACTAGTTGTTGTTGTTGTTGGAGGGTAACATAAATAAAAAAATAAACTCAGATTGAAAATCAGGGAAACAGAAATGAAAATAAATATTTAATAATGAAAGGGAAATAAAGATTTTATAATAAATATATAAAAAAAAAAATTAAATAATTTTATTTATTTGGGTAGTTGGTTTGAAGGTTTTAAACAAATTTCGAACTTAAATTCGAATTTTCGAAAATTCAAGCTTTGGAATTCTTTGAAACTACTTTTAAAATATGTTAAAAATATTATGAAAGCTACATTTTCTAAAACAACTTTAAAAATACTTTAAAAATTTTATAAAATTTTAACTTTTATTCCAAAATTTATAATTTCGAAATTCGAAAATGCATGGATTTGAGATTCAGAAAATTTTATTTTAATTTTTTATGAATCTACATCATTTAGAGAATATTTTGATAGCTTTAAAAATTTTTCGAACTTAAGTTCGAATTTTCGAACATGACCCAAAAATCACATTTTCTGAAACTACTTCAAAAATACTTAATAAATTTGACAAAATTTTAAATTTTTTTCCAAAAATTACAATTTCGAAAATCGAAAATGCATGAATTTGAGATTCAAAAAATTTTATTTTAATTTTTTATGAATCTGCATCACCTAGAGAATATTTTGGTTGATTTAAAAAATTTTCGAACTTAAGTTCGAATTTTCGAACATGACTCGAAATGCACATTTTCTGAAACTACTTCAAAAATACTTAATAAATTTGAACAAATTTAAAATGTTTTTCCAAAATTTACAATTTCGAAATTCGAAAATGCATAAATTTGAGGTTCAAAAAATTTTATTTTAATTTTTATGAATCTGCATCACCTAGAGAATATTTTGGTTGATTTAAAAAATTTTCGAACTTAAGTTCGAATTTTCGAACATGACTCGAAATGCACATTTTCTGAAACTACTTCAAAAATACTTAATAAATTTGAAAAAAATTTAAAATGTTTTTCCAAAATTTACAATTTCGAAATTCGAAAATGCATAAATTTGAGGTTCAAAAAATTTTATTTTAATTTTTTATATATCTACATTATCCAGAAAATATATTGGTTGATTTAAAAAAATTTTCGAACTTAAGTTCGAATTTTCGAACATTACCCAAAAAGCTCATTTTCTGAAATTACTTTGAAAATACTTTAATATTTTTAAAACTGAGTTTATTTTTTTATAATTTTATAAAATTAAAAAATTACTATTTTATTTTTATGAGTGTTGCTTGTTCAAATTCGTTTTTTTTCCAGTATTTATTTCTTAGTTTTTTTTTTTTTTTTTTTTAATTGTCATTATTTATTTAAAACAAATAAAAACCATTAACCAAGCTTTTTTACACTCTTTCATATGCAAACAGGCAAGATTTCTATAAACAAATTGTGTACAAATTATTCATTTTTAATCATTAAACAATTTTAAAAATATTAATAGCTATTTTTTCTATTTGTTAAATTATTCACTTAAAAAAATGCTGGTTAAAGTTTGCGTATTTTTTCTTCACAAAAATAAACAGCTAATTACCAAATTCATTTTTAGTGTTGAAGATAAATTATGAATTTTGTAAATGAGTAGTTTGGTTTCTTGTTTTTTGGTATTGAAAATGTTTTTTAAAAATAAATGAGCCATAATATAAATTAAGCTGGTTTATTACATTTAGACATGTTTAAGGAAAATATTTATTTAACGGTCTTTAAAAAAAACAATCAAAAATGATCAAAAAGAAATCCCCAAACAAATTGTTGATTTTGGTTAATGTTTTCAAAATGTTTGTTCTTGTCTTAAAAATTTTATTTACCATTATAGATGGCTACTACTTTTTTGTTTTATTTATTTAAACTTATGTATAAGAATTAAAAAAAAAAAAAAAACTTTAGAAAAAACGCCCAAAATAAATCATTTATAACTGCTTTCAAGATCCCTGGTGATGATTGATGAATTACAATAAGGTTTCTTGAAAAAAAAAAAAAAAAAAAAAAATGTTTAAACAAGCTTCATTTCTTTTACTCTAAAGCACTTGAAAGACAAACCCCAAACCTTAATGAAAAAAATTAATCAAAATTCATGTGTGTGTTTTGAAAAAAAAAAAAAAAAAAACTAAGAAAAATTAAAAGAAGTAGTTAAACATGGCTCGTTATCATGTGTTTAAACACATGAAGCAGAACAAGGCATAAATACTTGAACAAGCAGTTAAGATAAAATTCAAAAAAACAAAATTAAAATACACTCTTTTTCTACTTTAAAAGGGAAATAAACTGGTTTTTGAATAAATTAAAATAAAGTGAATCCTAAAATGAAGAACGAATATACAATACAAAACAAAACAAAAAAGCTACTTAATATTTGTTTAAATAAAAAAAAACAAGAAACCAGAAAAATTTATATAAATCAAATAAAACCTATGATTTAAAATGTGTTTTAACACTAATTTTGATAACAAGTATTAAAAAAATTTAAATAAAAATAATGATGATTGGTTTTAAACAATTTAAAATTTTGAAAAAAATAACAAATAAAAAACTTTAAATCAATTCCCGGCAAATTTCTAACAAACATTTTACATAGATTATAAGAAAAAATTTAATTTTATAAATTTTTGTTAAAATAACAGTTTAATTTTTAATTATTTAGAGATTTTTTACGTTTCCCCTGAATTCCTAAAATTTTTTTTCAAAAATCTCCTTAGAGGAAATTTTTTAATTTTTGTCTAGGAATATGTTAAAAATTTTATAAAACATGAAATATATTTAAATTATATTAAAAAATTAAATAAAAATCTCTTTAAATGACTTCCCTTTTAATTCCTATTAAAATATAAAGAATTCCAGATGTAAAAAAGGTTAATTTTAATTTTTTCTTTAATACTTTTGTATTAAATAATTAATTTTTAATTATTTAGCATTATTTTAAGTTTCCAATGAATTCCTAAATATTTTTTGAAAAATCTTAGAGGGGATTTTTGATATTTTGACTATGAGTGAGAAAAATAATTTTTTTACCTAAAATATTGTTAAAAAATACCCAAAAACTTAATAAAACTAGATTTATTAACTTCCCCTTAGTTTCCCAATAAAAAATTTTGAAGTCTAAGAATGGAAAAATTGGATTTTTTAATTTTTTTTTTTCAAAAACTTAAATTTTTCTTCAAATTACAGTTTATTTGTTATTATTTAACGTTTTTTTTTACGATTTCCCTAAATTCCTAAAAAATTTATAAAAATCTCCTTACAGGGGATTTTGGATTTTTGCCTAGGAATGTGAAAAACAATATTTTAGATATAAACTGTAACTGAAAAATACCCAAAAGCTTAATAAAATTCACTTTATTAATTTCACCTCAATTTTCCAATAAAAATATTTGAAATCTCAGAAAGGAAAAAACTGCGATTTTCTAAATTTGTTTTAAAACTTAAAATTTTTCTATAAATCAGAGTTAAATTGTTAGCTATTTGAAGTTTTTTTTTACGTTTTCCCTAAATTCCTAAACTAATTTTAAAAAATCTCCTTACAAGGGATTTTTGATTTTTGAATAGGAATGTAGGAAACAAATTATTACATGTAAGATATAATTGAAAAATTACCAGAAACTTAATAAAATTCACTTTATTAACTTCTACTTAATTTCCCAATACAAAATTTTAAATCTCAGAATGGGATTTTTTTTTTAATTTTCTTCAAAAACTTATTTTTTTGTATAATTCAGAGTTTATTTGTTAATTGTTTAACTTTTTTTAGGTTTTCCCTGAATTCCTAAATAAATTTAAAAAATTTCCTTAAAAGTGATTTTCATTTTTTTAACTGGGAATTTAAAAAAAAAAAAAAAATTTAAATTAATATAGTACCAAAGAAATGTTTAAAACCTCAATAAATTCTGTTTTATTCGCTTCCCCTGTAATTCTCATAAAAAATTGGAATCCCAGAATGAAAAATATAGAAATTTTTAAAATTTTCTTAAACTAAAAGCTTAATTTTTAATTGTCTAACGTTTTCTATGTTCCTAGATAAATTTTAAAAATCTCTTTAGTGAAGATTTCCGACTTTTTGTTTAGGAATGTGGAAAAAATTCTTTAAAACATAAAATATTGCAGAATTATTTCAAAAATCTTTATTAACTTTCTTAAATACACTTCCCCTTAAATTCCCATTTAAATATTTTTAAACTCATTATCTCAAAAATCACTATTTTTTTTAATTTTCTTATAATCAAAATTGAAAATATAGTAGACGACTTTTTGTTGTGCCCATATTCCTAAATAAATTTTTGAAAATTCCCAAAATGGAAATTTGACTCTCTTCCCTTTTCTATTAAAATATTAAAATATTTATTAAAATATTAAAAATCCCAGTATAGAAAAAAATCTTTATTTCTAAAATTTTCTTTATTTTAAAATATTTAACGATTTTAAAAACCCCTGTAAAAAATTATCTTTTCTTATTATTCTTTTATTAAATTTTGTTGATCCCACTGTTTAAAAAAGATCAATTTTGCTTGAATTATTTTTTAGCGTTTTTTTCTTACTCTTCATCTCCTTTTTTTGGTTCCTTTCACAACAAAAAGTATCAATTTACATGCAAATTCTTATTGTGTGTAGTTCTTGTTTTCCTCCTTAAGAAATGACTTTTTAGTTTTATTTTTTTTTTTTACGATTCCTTTATTTTAAAAAAATTTTAAAACACATGCTGGTTTTGGAAAACGAGAAATCAACTCTTCAAAACTCTATTCGAGCAAAAAAATAAAAAATAAAAGGCTGATGCTAAACACGGAGAAAAAAACAGAGAATGAAAAGGTTGTAACAGGGAATTAAAGGAATGAAAAGCTACTGAGAAAATAAAAATAAATTTTCCAAAAAATTTTAAAAATTCGTTTTGCAATAAACTTAAAATTTCTTTCAATTGATATTTCCTTTCTTTCCACTTAATTAAACCGGAACTTTCTTTAAGAGAGTTTTCACTAAAATATGATGAGAGCAAGATAGGGTGGGTGGGTTGTTTTATATTCCTTTCCTTTAAGCGGAATTTTCTTTTAAATCATTTTGCTAATAACTCTATTTTTTATAAATAATGAGAATAATGATTTCACTCTTTTAAATTTCTATTTTTATTCCTTTCTTATATTACTGCCTGCTTTTTAGTGTTAAAGAAGAAAATAAAAATAATGTTGTTGTTGCTCTTGACTCCCGCTGTTTTTCAATTCTGTCCTGCTTTTTTAATTTTATGTCAGGATTTTTGTTGTTATTGCTTTAGTCTCTGGTTTCAAATTCCTTTAGTTTATAAACAGGTGATCTGTGTGTTTATACCTGGATTTTTTTTTATTCTGTCCAAAACACACGCATACGCCTGGTTTTTCTTTACCTTTTTGTAATAAAAAGTGTTATTTGACTTTTGCTATCTTAACTTTAAGATCTTCTGTTTTGTGTCTGAAATCAAACCATAAATTATGATTTTAAAAAGATTTTGTGTGTAAGTGTGTGTGTGTATTAAAAATAACGAAAACTAAGGTGACAATACGCCCTTTTGATTTAATTTTTTTCTAAATTTCAAAGAATATTTTTAAACTATTTTTTTTTTGTTAAGCAGTAATTTTTTGTTATTATTATTTTGTTTTCAGTTAAAAGCAAAAAACACTTGTTGCCTTTCAATTTGTTAATTTTAAAATCAGAAGATGTTTTTATGGATTTTTCTAGGAATTGTCATAGTTATATGAAATTTAAATTAAATATTTCTTTTGTTGTTTTGTTTAAGTCTTACTTTTGCTAAATGGTTTTTTTTTTGCTTAAATATTTAATTTGCTTGTTTTTCGTTTTTGTTGATTTATTTAACAAATTGTTTTAAAAGCTTTTGGTTTTTGGCTTAAAATATTGTTAAATAAAATCATTTAAAGGTAATTTAAAGTGTTATAATTTGGTGAGGAAATTTAAATAAATAAAAATTATATAAACAAAATAAATAAATACAAACTTTATTATTATTGTTTCAATTTTATGATAATTGTTAATATATAGTTTTGAATTTAATATTTTGTTTTAATTTTATTAAAATGAATTCAATTGTTTTTAATTTAAATTTTTTTATTTTTTCCAGCTTTAAAAAATGTTTTAGCTAAGAAAATATGGGCATTTGTAAGCTTACTTTAATTTTCTCTTTGTTTTCTCTTACTTTTCTTATAAAATTGTTCTTACTCTTCAAACATTTTAGTAAAATTCTCTTAACTCTTAACGTTTTAGGGTAATTCTCTTTATATTTTTTTTTAATTCTCTCTATAACGGTTATTTCTTACTATAACAGAGTTGTATTTTAAACTCTCAACAACATTTAAGGGAAATTCTTTTTATATTATCTTTGTGTTTAGCCATAAAATGGTTGTAGTTTTGCTCTCAAAAGGAAATTTTAGTTTTGGCCTCATTTTCCTTGGATTGTTTTCTTATCTCAAAATTGTATTTTATTCTTTTAATAATATTTTCAATAAAATTATCTTCATATTAGTCCTTGTAATGGTTATTTATTATGACAGAGTTAATTCTCTACATAACGGTTATTAATTATTTAACACTCTCAACAACATATAATCAAAACTTTTTTATATTCTAATTTTAGTTTTGGCTTCACTTTAATTTCTCTCCATTTAAATTTTATTATATTTTTAACCTTTTCAATAACATTTCTAGTAAAATTATCTTTTTATTACGCTTTGTAAAGTTTTATAATTATTAAAAAAAATAATTTAACACTTTACAAAAACATGAATTTCTTTAACTAGAGAGTTGTTTTAACACTCAACAATGTTTAAGCAAAATTCTCTTTTTATGAGCTTAAGAGCCCAAACACAACCAAGCGGATTATTTTTTTTATATGAAAATTTGGCAACTAAAACAACACAGCGGATTAAAAATTATTAAAAAATTTAATTTCACTTTACAAAAACATGAATTTCTTTAACTAGAGAGTTGTTTTAACACTCAACAATGTTTAAGCAAAATTCTCTTTTTATGAGCTAAAGAGTCCAAACACAACCAAGCGGATTATTTTTTTTATATGAAAATTTGGCAACTAAAACAACACAGCGGAATCCGCTGAAAATTAAAATTTATTTTATTTTTACAACGGGTTCTCAAAAGCTCTCATTTTCTCACTTTCCCTCTCTGTCGGTGTTGCCGTTGTTGCAAAATGAATCACATAGGTTTACATCAGGGATCGGCGCTCTTAAATTTTACATTCTCTTTTTGTGTATGGTCTGTATAACTCTCCTGCTCTTATATTGTGCACGGAATCAATTTTTAAGCTTATAATATTATAATATCTGTTGCTCTTTAACAATTTATGGTCTGTAATAAAAACTATAATTGAATATTAAAAAAAAAAAAATGCAAAAAAAAGTATTAAAAATATATAAAATTAATAAACAATTATTCTCTTCTCCATATGTAAGAGCATAAAGGTGTGAAAAATTAAGAGAACATTTGCACATGTGCACCATTTTGCGGATCGTTGGTTTACATCAGTGCTTGCCACTCTGAGAACGCATATTATTAACATTGTTTTTTTATTATAGGTTTTGTATTGCAGAAATGGAAAAATTAAGAGAACGTCCGCACATGTGCGCCACTTTGGCAAGCACTGATTTAATGTAAACCATAATGTAAACCAGAGTGGCAAGCACTGCATTAAATCAACGATCCGCAAAATGGTGCACATGTGCAAATGTTCTCTTAATTTTTCACACCTTTATGCTCTTACATATGGAGAAGAGAATAATTATTTAGTAATTTTATATATTTTTAATACTTTTTTTGCATTTTTTTTTTAATATTCAATTATAGTTTTTATTACAGACCATAAATTGTTAAAGAGCAACAGATATTATAAAATTATAAGATTAAAAAATGATTCCGTGCACAATATAAGAGCAGGAGAGTTATACAGACCATACACAAAAAGAGAATGTAAAATTTAAGAGCGCCGATCCCTGCATTAAATTTAAATAAGAAGGAAAGTGATAAAAAGATTTGCTTTATATTTTTATGTATGGAATTTAAGAGAGGACAAACTTTTTTTACACATTTAGTTTTGTTGTTGCCATATACAAAATATATAAAGAAACAAAAACAAAATGTATGTGAAATCCGCTTAAATAGAATTTGTAACGATTAAACATTTTTTACAGAGCAGCATTTTACTTTCTATAATTCTTAAATATGCCTTAAAATGGCTGCATTTTTGGTTTCAAAAAACAATTTTAGTTTTGACTTCTCTTTATTTTCTCTAAGTTTTAATTTTTTTTTCCAATTTTAAAGTGTATTTATAACCTACACCACCATATGTGGTTGACATAGAAAAAATTAACGGACCCCCACTTTAAAGTATACCGTTCGACTCAGAATCACTTTTTGAGTCGATTTAGCGATGTCTGTCCGTCCGTCCGTCTGGTCGGCTGGCTGGCTGTCTATGTAAACCTTGTGAACAAAATACAGGTCGCAATTTTAAAGATATCTTGATGACATTTGGCACAAATAATTATTTTGACAGAAGAACGAAGCCTATTGAAATTGGCTATCATCGGTTATTATTATTATTATTTCACCTAGCCCCCATACAAATGTCCTCCCGGAATAGAGGTTTAACGATCATAAATACCTTAAGTATAGCAATATTTCAATAAAACTCGGTACAAAATAGTTCTGTATAAGTGTTAATATTTGTGCCAAATTTCATCAAGATCGGTCTATAATTGACCATAGCTCCCATATAAATCCCCTCTTCCAAAAATCACTTTAACGTACATAAATCCCATACGAATGAAAATATCAAGTTAATATTCGATACAAATAAGTTTTATATAAGTAGAAACAACATTTCCAAAATTTATCATAATCGGTCCATAATCTACCATAGCTCCCATATAAACCTACTTCCGAGTTTATCGCCCTAAATGGTATAAAATCATATAGATGTTAGTATCAATGCATTATTCTGTATTTGTATAATTTATTTTACATTTAGTAAAAGTGTTGATCTACAATATGGTCGGTCTTGACCGACTATAGTTCCTCTCTCGTTTTTAATTAAAACGTTGCATTTTACACTCTCAATAACATTAAGTGCTCAAACATAAGCAAGCGGTGGCGGTAGTTATTTTCAGTTCTCAGAGAGAAACGCAAATTAAATGAATATGCGGCGAGGAGTGATTTTCACATACATTTTGTTTATATATGGCACTGCTCGGCGCTAAAGTTTAGCATGGTTCTCTTTATATAGAGAATTGTTATTGCACTCTCAACAAATATTTAAGCAAAATTCTCTTTTTTTGAGCTTTATAGTGGAAGGTCTATGTAAGAGCCCAAACACAATCTAGCGGATTATTTATTTTTTATGAAGATTTGACAACTAAAACAACACAGCGGTATCTGCTTAAAATTAAAATCTATTTTAATTTCACAACGGATTCTCAAAAGCTCTCATTTTCTCACTCTCCCTCTCTGTCAGTGTTGCCGTTGTTGCAAAATGAATCACATAAGTTTACATTAAATTTATATAAGAAAGAAAGAGATAGATAGATTTGCCGTTTATTTTTTATGTATGGAATTTAAGAGATAATGATAAATATTTTTTATATATGTAGTTTTGTTGTTGCCAAGCACAAAAAATATGAAGAAACAAAAACAAAATATATATGAAATCCGCTGCTGGATTCCGTCTTCATTTAATTTGCATTTCTCTCTTAGAGCGGAAAACAACGTTAAAATCCGTTTGGTTGTGTTTGGGCTCTAAGCGGAACGCGGCGCAAACGGCAATCAGCTGATCATGTTTTCTCACGCGCTCGCGCGTTCCATATGTCACTGCATTGCCAGATTAAATTTATAACAGTGTTTTCAAATTTTTCTGTCAGTTTTTTGTAAACAATTGATTGATTTTTAAACCTTTCACTATTATAATGGCTTTAGTTTTTCTTTATAAAAATTCTCTTTATTCTCTTAAGATTTGTAATGATTAGTTTTTATTACAGAGTTGTATCTAACATTTTAATGAAATGTCTTTTCAACTGAAGAGCTATATTTAATAATTTTCGAAAATTCTCTTATTTCAAGTTTTTTTAGTTATTACAGAAATGCATTTGGTTGAGTTGTTTTTCTTTGCTAAGAGTTTTGCTTTGTAAGAAAATGCTTTTGATTTTTTCTCTTTATAACTTCTCTTTATTTTCAGGTTATAACGGTTATATTAGTTATTATAGAGTTGTATTTT
Organism: Protophormia terraenovae; assembly: GCA_951394005.1. Classification (NCBI taxonomy): domain Eukaryota; kingdom Metazoa; phylum Arthropoda; class Insecta; order Diptera; family Calliphoridae; genus Protophormia; species Protophormia terraenovae. Next base: position 12,322,720 of record OX596075.1, on the reverse strand, counting down.
AAACTTTTAATTATACTTTTTTTTTTCTTTTTTGAACTTTAATTCCTAGTCGACTAGGAATCCACTTGGACCAACGTGGGATACCCTGGTATTTTGGTTACGTAACTCCGCCATTTAAATTTTAAAGTTAAAAAAAAAAAAAAATATATATATATAATTAAAATTTTAAAATACAACTCTATAATAACCAGGGCAAGTTTTTATATGCACAAAAATAACTGAAATATGCGCTTGAAAAAGCACGAAAAAATGGTATAATATGCACAGAAATATGCAAAAATAGCATGAATATGTATATAAAAACCAACGAATTTATGCATTCTTATATATTAATGTGTAGAAAATATGCACAAATATGCATTTTTTAACTTCAAATCTCAAATAGATTTCGATGTTTATAAAAATATAACTATTTTAATTTTAAGTATCATATTGACGCTTCCGAATTTTTTCTTTACAATATTTACAATGTACTCAAAATACTCACAAAAAAAATTTATAAATCATTTGATTGGACTCCAGAAAATCACCAAAAAATTGTGCTTTTGTTAAGAAAACTAACTTTTGTATACATTATATGCAAATTTATGCAAAGATTTAAAATATAAGCATTTTTTGTGAAATTCTTTTGAAATATGCAAATGCTTACCTTCCAAGCGAAAAGCTTGAAAAACTTGCCCTGGTTATAACATTATTTTATAACATTATCTTTATATTTCTCTTTGTTTCAAATTCTTAACAGAGATGTATTTCTTTCTTACAGCCATATTATAGGAGAACATGTCGGATTTTTGTCTCTCTTTTTATAACAGAGTCGTTATTTCTTTTTCATAATAACTGATTTTTTTTCTATCTCTTTTAAAATTCTTTTTATATTTTCCTTGCCTTAAAATTATAGAAGGGTTTTATTTATTTTATTTAAGAAATATGAATAATTTTAAGATTATATTGTCTTTATTTCAAATTCATAAGGAGTTGCATTTCTTTCTTAGATCCATGTTGTAGGAGAACATGTTTGTTTCTTTTTCTCTCAATATATTTATAACAGAGTTTATTTTTTTTTTCTTTCTCTTTAAAATTTTTTTTTATATTATTCTTCATAACAGAGTTGTATTTATTTTCTTAAAGAAATAAAAACAAATTTAAGATCATATTAAATTTATTTCAAATTCATAACAGAGTTGCATTTCTTTCTTACAATCCATATTTGTCTTTCTCTCTATTTATAACAGAGTTGTAATTTCTTTTTCAAAATAACTGATTTTTTTTTTTCTTTTTTAAAATTTTTTGTATATTATTCTTCTTGTTTTAAAATTATAGCAGAAGAAAAAGAATAAAGAAGTAAGAATAAATTTAAGATTGTATTAAGATTTTTCTCTCTTTACAAGAGAGTTGTATTTCATTCTTATAACGATATTGTAAGACATTATTACTGATGCAATTTTCTTTTCCAAACAGACTTGTAATTCATTATATTTATTTCTTTTTTTAAGAAAAAATAATAGTTTTAAGATTATATTGTAATTTTTCTTTCTTCTTAACAGAGTTGTATTTCATGTATACAGTTATATTGTAAGAGAATTTTTTATTTAATTTTCTCTTCATAACAGAGTTGTAATTTATTACTTTTTTCTCTTTTAAATTTTTTCTTTATCAATTCTAAGCTATTTAACCCTTTTTTCTAATATTTATTTCGGTTAAATAAACAATAACTTTTTTGTTGTTGTTTCTAATAATAATAAAAAAAATATTAAAACAAATCAGTAAAAATGTATTGATAACATTGCACGTTTAATAATAAAAAAAACTACCAGAAAAAACTAAAAAAAATAACAAAAAAATAATCATAAATATATATTTTTTTTTTGACAAAATACCCAAACAAACGGTAGGTTGTCAGGTAAGCAGTTATGTTACCGATATTGGAAAAAAATTATATGTATATATGTATGTATTTTTGGTTAAAAAAGTACTCCATACTTCAAGTACTAACAAATGTCAAAAGATAAGAAAAATATGTACAAAATTGTTGTTGCTCGAAAAAAAAAGACATTAAATAATTTAGATTTTTGAAAAAAAGAAATGAAATTACTACTACAGATTCTTGAAAATCAAACAAGTAATACATTTTTTTTGGTTGTTGTCTATTTTTTTTTGGTGAAATAAAAAATAACATAAACATTTTTTTAAGTTTTCAAAAAAGATTTAGGTTAATTTGATATGAAATAATGTTTTTTAAAGAAATGTTTTAAATTTAAGAAAACGACAAGACAAATTTAATTGAAATATTTAAGAAGACAAGAAGAGATAAGAAAAAATTCTTTTAAAACAAAGAAATAATTAAACAATTTTTAAAAAATTAATTAAGAAAATGTACACAAAAAAAAAAAAAAAAAAAATACAAATTAAATTTAGAGAAAATTAAAACAATACATTTTCCTAAAAAATGTATTAGAAAGTTTCAATTTTGAAATTAATGTTTAGTTCAATTTTTTTGTCATTTAAAATCCCATCCCTTTCTCTACCTGTATTTTCTTTTTAATTTCTTTTTGTAACCCACAAAATTTATGTTTCTTGTAACCAACAAAAAATGTCATTTGGTTTTTTATTCTTTCCATTTAATGTTCTATAATTTATCTTATTTAAGATCTTGTTACTCCCAAGATCATTATCATAATTCTATCTAACAACATATGTTGTCTCAAATGTCTCTTTACTCTAGTCTAACTTATGATAGGTTTGGTCTATAAATTATAAGAATTTGTGTCTGTTTTTTTTTTCTTTCTTTAAAACAAGCTTTTAATTACACGATCATTCTCTAGAAAAATTAAAAGCAAATGAAGAGTAGAAAAAAAAGGGTTTCAACATGTTGCATGTATACTTATTTCTCTTATGGGATCCTCTATTTAAATATAAAAATAGTTTAACCAAAAGAAGGGGGATAAAAACACATAGCAATGGCTTGAAAAATTTATAGAGATTTTTTTATATTTTATTTTTGTGTTGCCATAAATTATGCGTAACGTGACACCTTTTTCTTGTTTAGACATCTTGTTAAATAGTTTTTTTTTTTCAACAGGTTTTCTGTTCAGATTTTAAGCTTGTTTTTTTTTTGGTATGAATTTGTTTTTATTTTAAACAAGATCACAATAAAAACATTCAAAAAATATAATAAAATAAATTAAAATTTATTTTTAAACATTTTTTTTTTTTTAAATAGATCAAGTTTCAAGAATTTATAGAGTTAAAATTTATAAAAGATTGATTGTAAATAAAGCTGAAATAAATGTTTGAATTATGCAAAAAATGTATAGATTTCTTGGAAATCAATAAAATTTAAGGTGTGTTAACCAAAATAAAAAAGAGACAACTACATTTTATGAAAATTAATTAGAAATTAGACAAATAGTATTTAAATTCTTTTTGAAATTTATAGATTTTTTTTTTTTAAATTATCTAATAACTCCGTTAAATTTTAAGCCATTTCATTGAAACTTTAATTTTCTATTTCTTTAAAAGATTTTAAAAATAATAAAAAAATTAGCTATAATTAAAATGTTCTAATTAAAAAGAATTTTTGGTGACCTTTTAAACTTAGTATATGTTATCATTTATGTTTCATTTGATAGTATATGTTTCATTTGATATACAAATTTCTTTATAAATCTAATTTTAATATATTTAAAAGCGAAAAAAAAAAAAATGTATTAACATTTTATTGAAAAAAATCAAGATTTTTTAATTGATACTTTTTTTGAGGCCATATTTCATATTTTTAATGAAGTTATTAATATTAACTCTAATTTATATTGACCATATAAGCTTTCATTTGAGATATAAAACTTTTCTGAATAATATCTAGAAATATTTTTAAATGAATTTAGAAAAATATAATAAAATAAAATTTGTTTAATAAATAACTTTTTTTGGTGGCTTTTTAATTTTGTTATTTCCTTAATGATTTTCTTCAAATTTGCCTTAATTAATAGAAAATCTATAAACTTTCATTTGATGTATAAACTTCAGTACAAATCTAACTCTAATATTTTTAAAACAAATCAGAAAAACTAAATCGTAACTGATTTTAATTAGTGATCTTTTGTGGCCTCTAATATTTTGTCATCTTTTCAACAATGTTATTAATATTAACTCTAATTTATATTGAATATATAAGCTTTCATTTGAGATATAAAACATTTCTGAATAATCTCTAAAAATATTTTTTAATGAATTTAGAAAAATATAATAAAATAAAATTTTTTTTTAATAAATAACTTTTTTGGTGGCATTTTAACTTTGTTAATGATTTTCTTCAAATTTATGTTATTTAATAACAACACTTTAAGCTTTCATTTGATGTATAAATTTCAATACAAATCTCACTCTAATATTTTTTAAACAAAAAAGAAAAACTAAATTATATATGATTTTAATTAGTACATTTTTTGTGGCCTTCTAATTTTGTTATCTTTTCAATCAAGTTATTTAACTTAACTCTAATTTATATTGAAAATATAAGCTTTCATTTTAGATATAAAGCTATTTTAAAAAATACCTACAAGCAATTTTAAGCGAATTAAGAAAAATATAATTTTTTTAATAAAGAACTGTTTTTGGTGGCCTTTTAACTTTGTTATTTCCCTAATGATTCTTTTCAAATTTGCTTTATCTAATAGCCAAACTTTAAGCTTTCATATAATGTATAAATTTCTTTATAAATTTAATTTCAATATTTTTAAAACAAAAAGAAAAAAAAAAGATTTAAAATTTCAAATAAAATATGTCTATGAATTTAATGAATGCATTATTTGTGGCCTCCTAATATTGGCATCTTTTAAGCACAGTCATTAAAATTAATTCCTCTCTTTTATGAAAACTAAAGCTTTCATTTAAGATATAAAACTCTTGTGGAAAATATCTAAAAACTATTTTAAACTAATTTAGAAAAGTATGAAATAATTAAAATTTTTTAATAAAGAACTTTATTTTGATGTGATTATCTGTTGCAAGATTTTATTTAAATTCACTCTAATAATACTGGAAGTATAGGCTTTCATTTGATATATAAAATACTTAAAAATTATATTAAGTTTTTTAACAAAAAAGGAATACAAACATCGGTATACAAATTTTAAGAGTTTTTTTTGGACATCTCGTAATATTGTTATTTATTTTATGGTTTCGTTCAAACTTGCTATGCTTAAAACAGACAATATAAGCTTTCATTTGAGATATAAAATATGTTTCTAAAATAATTTAAAAGAATTCAACAAGAAACAGAAAAAAGTTGAAACATTAAAATTTTTTCAATTTATGGTATTTTTTGTTTCCTTTTAACTTTATTATTTATGACTCAAGTTTCTTTAAATTTCGTTTACTTAATATTGAAAATATAAGCTTTCATTTGATGTATAAAACATTTAATAAATATTTTCCTTAAGTTTGAAAAGTTGAGAGAAAACACAACATTTCCAGAAATTGTATAAATTAGTGCTTTTTAAAACTTCCCATCATTTTGCTTATCCTTAAATGATTTTGTCCAGCTGTGCAAGATACTGAAAGTCTAAGTTATCATTTTATATATAAAACATTCTATTAAATCACTTTAAATCTATATAAAATACAAGAAAAAGAGCTACAAAATTCCAAGAAAAAATAAAATTGTTTAATTAGTACTTTTTTAAAGTATTCATAACTTGGTTATTTCTTAAACGATTTCATTCAATGTTACTACAATCTTATACTGCTTATATAAGCTTTCTTTTAATATAAAGAATACTTTAAACATCCACCTTTAACCATTTTTAAACAGTATCAATTTTAAAAATTATTTTTCAAATAAGTGCTTTTTTACTAGCTCTTAAGATATTCAATTCATAAGCGATTGTGTTCAAACTTGCTATATCTAATATTTAAAATATAAGCTTTCATCTGATATATAAAACATTGCATAAATTTATCTTCCCAGGAATATAGAAAGAATTATAAAAAAAATCGAAATAAGAAAAAATATTCTATTTTAGTGCCACTTAGATATTTTCAAAACTTTGTTTTTTCCTCAAGAATTTGGCTGAAATTTCGACTAATTTTTAACAAGAATACAAACTTTCTTTTGATGTATATGAAATATATACAAAAACTATTTTTAATTTAATAAAATAGCAAAAAAGTGAAATATTTGTGAAGTGTTAAATTTTAACAACGGGTTCTTAAAAGTTTTTCTATTCAAAGCCTTATCTGTTAGCTTTTAAGTGTTGAAGTAAATTTTGTTGTGTAATATATCAAAAGTATAAGCTTTCATTTTATGCTAAATTTATTTTATTAGCTATATTTCAAAGAATTTTAGGAAACTTTAAAAACTGCTAAAACTTATATTTTCATGTATTTTGTTTTATCTAAAAACTTTGTTATTTTTTTAAAGGATTTTGCTCAAATTTCTACCAATTAAAATTAAGCTTTCATTTGCTATATCAAATACTTTATAAAATCATTTTCAATATATTTAAAAATGAAGAAAACAAGTGAATTATGTGTAACATATAACATTTTTAGATTTACTATTTTTTCCCAAAAAGTTCTCATTTTTAAAGCTTTATAACTTCCGTTAGATTTTAAGTATTGCAATAATTTTTAGTAAGTAATATTTTGAAAGTCTAGAGCTTCATTTTGTACCAAATTTATTTTATCAACTGTTGTTTAAAGCATTTTAGACAGTTTTAAAAAAGTTGGCTTAAATTTATATTTTTACGAATTTTCGATTATTTGCAAACTGTGTTTAAAGCTTTATAACATTGATAAGCTTTCAAGTAATGAATTGACTCTTTCGATATAATTATTTCAGGCTATTAGCACTCATTTTATGCTACATTTATTTGTTTATCTTAATCTGAAATAATTTTAAGAAATTTTTGAAAATTTGTCTATGTTAGATAAAATTATTAATTTTTAAAGTCTTATAACTATTGTTAGTTTTCATATATTGTTATAATATTTGGTCTACAATATACTAAAATTATAAGCTTTTATTTGATTATTATTAAAATTAAAATTAATTAATTTATAAATTAAAGAATTAAAAGCTTAAAAATAAATGAAAAATATGTGAAATGGAAAAAAAAGAAATGAAATTTTTCAAATGTTATAACTTTTATGGAGTTTAGGCAATTAAAACTAAGGGATTATAAAATATTTAAAGATTAATCTTTCCTTTAACTCTATACTAAAATAGATATTTTGAAAATGTATAATTTTTTTTTTATAATTTAGAAAATGTATTCTCTTATTTAAATATTTTTATTTATTTAAAATTTTGCTTTAGAAATTAGATTTTTCTTTTTCTATTTCTCAATATTTCTTATGATTTCATTAATTTTCTGTCTTACCTTTTAATTTTTGTGCTTTTAAAGTTAATCCAATTTGTATGTAATCCAAATATTTGTAGTTGATTTTGATTTATTTATTTTTTGTTTGTTAATCCAAATATAATGAATTTTCCTTTAGATGTTGTCGTTTTTTTTTTGTTTTTTTCTTTAAGAAATTTCAAATATTTTTCTTTAAAATGTTTTGTTGTTATTTTTGAAAAAAAAAAAAAAAAACAGAAAAATAGAAATTTTGGCACTGCTACACCATAAACATTCTTGAGATTTTTCTTTTTGTAAAAGATAAGGTATAAACAAATCTAAGAAGTTTTATTTATTAGAAATTTAAATAGATTTTCTTTAAGAAAATTTTAGTTTTAAATTTGTTTTGTATTTCAATTTAATATTATTATTTTAATAATATAATTCGTTTTTTTTTCTAACACCAAAAAACTTGTTTTCGTTTTTATTTATATTTGTATTTTTGTTTCAGTTTCAAAATTTTACTCCACCATTTGGCTGGAGAGCATAAATGACAAAATCGTGTCACACTTTTTGTTTCTTTTTTGCTTTTATTTTTTTTTTGCTCAAAAGCCACCACCAAAAAAATACCAAACAAATACACTTATTATTAGGAAATAAATAAAGGAACTATTTTGTTAACTAGACAAAATATAGCTTTTTATGTTTCACATGTTTAAAGATTTTAAAGTATATTTTTCGTTTAAAAATAAAATTTATTAAAAAAACGTAAATATTTTATAAAGCGTTTTTTTTGTTCACAACCGTTTAGAGTTTTTTGTTTAAAACAAAATTTTTTAAAAATAAAAATCGTTTTTCTTTACATATCTCCGTTAAACACCACCAGGCCACACGATCGCTCGTTAAAAACTGAACTGAAACTAAATGATTTAAGAATATATTTTCCATCAATTTTAATTTCATGGTATTTGTTAGCTCTTTATCTCTCGCTCAATTGTTTTTTTTTTTTTTTTCAACTTTGAAATTTTTATGTACTCCCAGAGCATAAACACCACCACCACCTTGTTAGGAAACAACAACAATTTATACCAACAAAAATCAACTAAGAAAAAAACCTGATATACAAAAAAAAAAAAATTTAATATTGTTGGTATCTTTTTAAAGTAAAGAAACTACACAAAATTACAATATAACAATATTACACAGATACCTACTAAAATATACATACACACAGATACTCTTTACACACAGATACTTTTTCTACACACACATTCACTCATTTAAACACGCAACAACAAAAAAAATCTATACTCTTATGGGGTGAGTTGTTGTTGTTGTCGCTTTTATTGGAAAAAAGCATGTGTTTTGTGTGTTGCTTGTTTAAATTAAACTACTACAGATTTATTATTACAAAAACAAATCATTAAAGCATACAAAAGAGCTCTATTATTTTCATAGAGAGTCACTGAGAGAGAGCACCTTTATTACAATAATATTACAACAAGAGTAAATATATTACAAGAGTTTTATATTAAAGAGTATTAAAACTCTTTATAATAAACTCTCTTTCAATTCTAATGGGTTTTACGTTTTGTTTATATTTTTTTTCTGGTGGAATATTTCTAGCATGCTATAAAATTTTCTTAGATTCTCACCTTTGGTTTTGAAATTGTACGCAATTTTTATTAGAAAAATTGCACAAAGATCACCTGCAAGTAAAGAAAGAAAGTAAAAGAAATGATCATGTATCTTTTTAATCATAAAAATCATATTTCATAAATCTTGATAAAGTTGAAGAAGTAAATTAGAGAAAAGGTTTCAAATAACTTGAAACTTTAATTACAATATTTTTTGGCAAGATTTAAAGGAAATATTTATCTTTTATATCTTTAGGTAATATTTCAAAACTTCTTAAGCATTAGAAAATATTACAAAAATATGAAATTTAATACAAAATGAGAGAGATAATCTCTGTCCATTTAAACCAAAATGAAAATATAAATGTACGGGAACTAAAAAAAATTAATAAATTTTAAAGATAATCTCTAATAATTTAGAGATAATCTCTGTCCATTTAAACCAAAATGAAAATATAAATGTACGGGAACTAAAAAAAATTAATAAATTTTAAAATTAAGTAAGTAAGTAAGTAAGTAAGTAAGTAAGTAAGTAAGTAAGTAAGTAAGTAAGTAAGTAAGTAAGTAAGTAAGTAAGTAAGTAAGTAAGTAAGTAAGTAAGTAAGTAAGTAAGTAAGTAAGTAAGTAAGTAAGTAAGTAAGTAAGTAAGTAAGTAAGTAAGTAAGTAAGTAAGTAAGTAAGTAAGTAAGTAAGTAAGTAAGTAAGTAAGTAAGTAAGTAAGTAAGTAAGTAAGTAAGTAAGTAAGTAAGTAAGTAAGTAAGTAAGTAAGTAAGTAAGTAAGTAAGTAAGTAAGTAAGTAAGTAAGTAAGTAAGTAAGTAAGTAAGTAAGTAAGTAAGTAAGTAAGTAAGTAAGTAAGTAAGTAAGTAAGTAAGTAAGTAAGTAAGTAAGTAAGTAAGTAAGTAAGTAAGTAAGTAAGTAAGTAAGTAAGTAAGTAAGTAAGTAAGTAAGTAAGTAAGTAAGTAAGTAAGTAAGTAAGTAAGTAAGTAAGTAAGTAAGTAAGTAAGTAAGTAAGTAAGTAAGTAAGTAAGTAAGTAAGTAAGTAAGTAAGTAAGTAAGTAAGTAAGTAAGTAAGTAAGTAAGTAAGTAAGTAAGTAAGTAAGTAAGTAAGTAAGTAAGTAAGTAAGTAAGTAAGTAAGTAAGTAAGTAAGTAAGTAAGTAAGTAAGTAAGTAAGTAAGTAAGTAAGTAAGTAAGTAAGTAAGTAAGTAAGTAAGTAAGTAAGTAAGTAAGTAAGTAAGTAAGTAAGTAAGTAAGTAAGTAAGTAAGTAAGTAAGTAAGTAAGTAAGTAAGTAAGTAAGTAAGTAAGTAAGTAAGTAAGTAAGTAAGTAAGTAAGTAAGTAAGTAAGTAAGTAAGTAAGTAAGTAAGTAAGTAAGTAAGTAAGTAAGTAAGTAAGTAAGTAAGTAAGTAAGTAAGTAAGTAAGTAAGTAAGTAAGTAAGTAAGTAAGTAAGTAAGTAAGTAAGTAAGTAAGTAAGTAAGTAAGTAAGTAAGTAAGTAAGTAAGTAAGTAAGTAAGTAAGTAAGTAAGTAAGTAAGTAAGTAAGTAAGTAAGTAAGTAAGTAAGTAAGTAAGTAAGTAAGTAAGTAAGTAAGTAAGTAAGTAAGTAAGTAAGTAAGTAAGTAAGTAAGTAAGTAAGTAAGTAAGTAAGTAAGTAAGTAAGTAAGTAAGTAAGTAAGTAAGTAAGTAAGTAAGTAAGTAAGTAAGTAAGTAAGTAAGTAAGTAAGTAAGTAAGTAAGTAAGTAAGTAAGTAAGTAAGTAAGTAAGTAAGTAAGTAAGTAAGTAAGTAAGTAAGTAAGTAAGTAAGTAAGTAAGTAAGTAAGTAAGTAAGTAAGTAAGTAAGTAAGTAAGTAAGTAAGTAAGTAAGTAAGTAAGTAAGTAAGTAAGTAAGTAAGTAAGTAAGTAAGTAAGTAAGTAAGTAAGTAAGTAAGTAAGTAAGTAAGTAAGTAAGTAAGTAAGTAAGTAAGTAAGTAAGTAAGTAAGTAAGTAAGTAAGTAAGTAAGTAAGTAAGTAAGTAAGTAAGTAAGTAAGTAAGTAAGTAAGTAAGTAAGTAAGTAAGTAAGTAAGTAAGTAAGTAAGTAAGTAAGTAAGTAAGTAAGTAAGTAAGTAAGTAAGTAAGTAAGTAAGTAAGTAAGTAAGTAAGTAAGTAAGTAAGTAAGTAAGTAAGTAAGTAAGTAAGTAAGTAAGTAAGTAAGTAAGTAAGTAAGTAAGTAAGTAAGTAAGTAAGTAAGTAAGTAAGTAAGTAAGTAAGTAAGTAAGTAAGTAAGTAAGTAAGTAAGCAATATAAACGATCAGCTGTTTCCTTCGCGGGAGGAAACGTCACAGAAACAACCAACTAATTCACGCTTAAGAAACAAAAGGTTGTTTTTGTAGAAGTTTGAACAAATTAAAGTATAACTAACAAAATTTCCTTAGCCTAAGTTTACAAAAACTTATTTAAACTGAGTTTAAACATTAAAAATTTAAGTTTAACTAAAATAATATAAGAACTATTGAATATTTTCAAACATTTATATAAAATGTGGTGGAAAATTTGAAAAATCATACCTAACTGGAGTTTATATAAACTTGGTTTAGACAAGTTTAAGAACCAAAAAGTTGTTTTTGGAGAAGTTTAAAAAAGATTATGTTAACAAAAGTTTATTAAAACTTCTTTAAACTGAGTTTAAACATTAAAAATGAAAGTTTAACTGAAGCAATGGAGTTTACTTAAACTTAGTTTAGTCAAGTTTAAGAAACAAAAAGTTGTTTGTGAAGAATTAAAGTATAACTAAAAATATTTCTTTAACCAAAGTTTATAGAAGCTTATTTAAACTGAGTTTTTTTTTATATAATATGGTGGAAATTTTTAAAAATCATACCTAACTGGAGTTTACTTAAACTTAGTTTAGTCAAGTTTAAGAAACAAAATGTTGTTTGTGAAGAAGTTTGAACAAATTAAAGTATAACTAAATAAATTTCGTTAATCAAGGTCTATAAAAGCTTATTTAAACTGAGTTTAAACTTTAAATATTTAAGTTTAACTAAAATAATTTTAAGACAATTAAATATTTTGAAAAACCATATAAAATATGATGAAAAATTTAAAAAATCATACTTAACTGGAGTTCACTTAAACTTAGTTTAGTCAAGTTTAAGAAACAAAAAGTTGCTTTTGGAGAAGTATGAACAAATTAAAGTATAACTAAAAACATTTCGTTAACCAAAGTTCATAAAAACTTCTCTTAACTGAGTTTAAACATTAAAAATTTAAGTTTAACTGAACTAATGTGAAGACTATCGAATATTTTGAAAAACTGTTATATAATATGGTGGAAAATTGGAAAAATCATACCTAACTGGAGTTTACTTAAACATAGTTTAGTCAAGTTTTAGAATAGAAAACTTGTTTTTGAAGAAGTTTGAACTAATTAAAGTAAATATTTGACAGAAAAAAATATTTTTCTATTAAGTTTGATCATATTTATACTTAACAACGCAAATGTATATTAATTAAAGTTTATCTAATCGTGTTTAAATTGAGTTTAAAACAAATAATGTAAAAATAAATTAACATTAAGAAAATTTAAAGCAAAATATGATGGACAATTTTAAAAATTCCACTTAACTAGAGTTTACTTAAACTCGGTTTATTTAAGTTTAGGCAGTTAAAAGTAGATTTTTGTCAAATTTGAAGAAGTTAAAACAATATGTTAATATTTTTATTAATTTAAGTTTAACTAAACCTCGTTATTTCAAGTTTAAATGACAAACATACGATTTTAACAAAAATAAAATTTATATTATTTTTCACATAATTTTGTTTTTATTTTATAGCTAACCTTCCCAATATGCTCTATCCATCTTGTCAAAATTAATAATACCCTGTATCTGTTACAATTAAATTATGTATGAAAAAAATAGTAAACTAAACAAGCGCCTAGTTTTAGTTTTATTTAGACTTCTTTTTTTCTCTGTTGTTGTAGTCATTGTTAGTTTATTTTTTGTTGCTTTTTACCATTGTTCAGTTCATTAGCGCAATGCCGCACGATTTCCACGTTATAATAACTAAGCACTAACAACAACATTGAGCTACAGCCAGGCAGTAGCAACAAAAACTACAACAAATAGTTAAACAATGCATGTTGCATATAAACATTTTTATACAGCGTGTAAGTTTTCGTTACACAAAAATGGAAACAACAACAAAAATGCTAACAAAAACAGAATAATTTTAGACAAAAATTTCAATTTTTTTTGTTTGTTTGTTTGCCGGGCTAAAGGGAGCCTATCATCATTATACTAAATACATGTGTAGATATAACAAAAACAACATAAATGATCATTAACTTTGAAATTTATATAAACAAAGAGTGCAGTTCAAGGAGATATATGTAAAATAGAATCAGAGCACCCTGTTGATTTTTATATGCATGATTTTGGATGTTGTTTTTGCTGGGAGCATAAAAAGAATTTTTAAGAAAACAAAAATGAAGTGTAATGAACCTGAAAATTTGTTAAAAGAATATTGAAGTAAATTTTAAAGAGTAATAGAAAATCAAAGAGTTTTAAAGAGAGTTATTAGAAAAAAGAGTTATTGAGAGAAAGAGAGTTAATATTGTTAATACTCAAAACTGGTATTTTTCTTGCTACCAAAAAAGATTATTTTTTGGTTGCCTTGTAAACCAGGTTTAATTTGCTCTCTTTTAGGACTGTTTATGTTCTTATGTCTATGTATTAGTAACTAGTGTTCAATGTCTGTGTATGTTGCATTTCTTAACAAGCCTTGTTTAGCCAACCTTAGCCAGGCGGTTATTATCTGGTAACAACGTGTTACGAATTACTTTTAACAAGACCCTTAAAAAGATAAAAACCTATAGACAAGAAAATTTAAAACAAAAATACCAACAACAAAAATACCAACAACAACAAGACAACTATGTACAATAAAAACAAAACGGACTTCAAAATAAAACATAAACAAAACAAAAAAACAATAAAAAATGTGCATAAAACTGGAATCCATTTAAGAACATTTTCAACGTCTTTTTACGGGGAGATCGTTTTTTGGTTTATTTGTTAAGAAATTAAGGTAACAAGGGAGGCAACAACTAACTAACCAAGTAACTGGTTAGTTAGTTAGTTGTGTATTTTAGATTTTTTTTAGCGTCATTAACTTGGTCATGTTTTGTGATTTTTTTTTGCAAGATTTTAACAAAATTGTTAAAAATCTAAAAAGGACGTGTGCTAAAAATCATCAACAAATTTAATGATCACAAATAATTAAAAATTATTATAAAATGGAAAAAGCTACATAACTGGAGTTTAAACTCGGTTAAATCAAGCTTAAGGGGAATAAAATTAAGAATAAATAAAATCAAGAAATAAGAATAAAGTTAAATTAAGTTAATAAAGTCAAGTTTAACAGCAATAAATAATACAGTACAAGTTTGAAAATGACAAAAAATTTAGTTAACTGAAGTTTAGTTAAACTCACTTCACACAAGTTTAACGAAAATAAAGTAATATTTTAATAAGTTAAGATAATTTTAAGTAAAAAGTGAATGTTGTTACTTAACTAAGGTTTACCTAAACCAACATAAATTGAGTTTAAAAGCCAACAAGTTAAGTTTAAGAAAAATAATTTATATGAGCATTAACTACAAATGAAAACAAATTAAAATATGACAAAAAATTAAGTTAACTGGAGTTTAGTTAAATTGAAAAAATACAAGATTAAGAAAAATTACATATTATTCAAATAATTTAATATAATTTTAAATAAAACGTGTATAGTTTTAGTTAACTAAAGTTTACTTAAACCAAGATAAATCGATTTTAACAGTAAAAAATTAAAGCTTAAGAAAAATAATTAACATGGACATTAATTATTAATTAAAACGATTTGGAATATGACAAAAAATTTAGTTAACTTTAGTTTAGTTAAACTGGAAAAATACAAGATTAAGAGAAATTAAATAATGTTGTAGTAAGTTAATATAATTTTATATAAAATGTGGATAGTTTTAGTTAAATAAAGTTTACCTACCAAGATAAACGAAGTTTAACAAAAGAGTTTATTTTAAAAGTAATTATTAATACATTACATAACTATGAATTAAAGGAAATCGGAAAATGTCGAAAAGCATAGTTAACTGGAGTTTAGTTAAACTGGAAAAACACAATATTAAGAGAAATTAAATAATGTTTTAATAAGTTAAGATCATTTTAATAAAACGTGGATAGTTTTGGTTAACTAAAGTTTACCTAAACCAAGATAAATTTATTTTAACAGTAAAAAATTCAAGTTTAAGCAAAATAATTATAATGGACCTTAACTACAAATGAAAACAAATTTAAATATGACAAAAAATTAAGTTAACTGGAGTTTAGTTAAACTGGAAAATCACAAGATTAAGAGAAATTAAATACTGTTTTAGTAAGTTAAGATAATTTTAAGTAAAACGTGGATAGTTTTGGTTAACTAAAGTTTACCTAAACCAAGATAAATTTATTTCAACAGTAAAAAATTCAAGTTTAAGCAAAATAATTATAATGGACCTTAACTACAAATGAAAACAAATTTAAATATGACAAAAAATTAAGTTAACTGGAGTTTAGTTAAACTGGAAAATCACAAGATTAAGAGAAATTAAATACTGTTTTAGTAAGTTAAGATAATTTTAAGTAAAACGTGGATAGTTTTTGTTGACTAAAGTTTACCTAAACCAAGATAAATCGAATTTAACAGCAAAAAATTTAAGTTTAAGAAAAATAATTAATATGGGCATTAACTACAAATTAAAACAATTTGGAAAATGACAAAAAAAAAAAAAATTAGTTAACTAGAGTTTAGTTTAACTTTCTTAACACAAGTTTAAGGGAAACTAATTGGTTATATAGTAAATTAATATGATTTGAAATCAAGACCGAACAATTTTATTTAACTGAAGTTTAATTAAAGCTAGATAAATTCAGTTTAAGGGCAAAAAATTAAGTTTAGCAGAAATATTTAAAAGGGAAATTATAAGCAATTAAAACAATTTGCAAAGTGACAAAAAATCTCCTTAACCAGAGTTTAAAAATTTAGTTTAAGTGTAAAAATTCATCAGTTTAGTAGAAAAAAGTAACAAACACAATTTTATTAAGTAAAAAAAAAAAATTGGAAAATGTGAAAAAAATTAGTTAACTACAGTTTATTTAAACTAGCTTAACAAAAGTTTACGAAAAATAGAGTAGTATTGTAATAAGTTAAGACAATTTCAAATTAAACTTAAATAATTTTATTAGCTGCATTTTATCCAAACGGAGATACATTGAATTTAGATGCAAACAAATTAAGATTAACAAAAACAATTGATAATTTCCAAAATAGCTAATGAAAAATATTTAAAAAAATGGTAAAAAACTTAGTTAACTGGAGTTTAGTTAAACTAGCTTTACACAAGTTTAAGTGAAACTAAATGATGATATAGTAAACTAAGGAAATTTGGAACAAAACCCGAATAATTTTAGTTAACTAAGGTTTAACTAAACCGAGATAAATTAACTTCTAAGCAAAAAAAGTAGAGTTGAACAGAAACAATTAATGAGAACAGTTATAACAAATTAAAACAATTAGGAAAATGGCAAAAAAGTTAGTTAACTGGAGTTTAGTTAAACTTGATTAACACAAGTTTAGTGACAATTAACAAATGTTTTAATAAGTTAATTTAAAATTAAACTTAAATAATTTTAGTTAAATAAAGTTTACCTAAACGCAGATATATTGAGTTCAAGGGTAAAAAGTCAAGTTTAACACTGGTCATTAATATAAGTAATAACTAAAAATTAAAATAATTTGGAAAATGGTAAAAACGCTAGTTAACAGGAGTTTAGTTAAACTTTTTTTTTTTAGCAAGTTTATTTGAAAAGAAGTTAACAGGAGTTTAGATAAACTTACTAAAAGTAAGTTTAAGTGAATCTAAGCAATATTTTAGTTAAATATTGATGATGATTTAAAACCAAACATGAAGAATTTTATTTAATAAAAATTACTTGAGCTCACATAAACTAGGTTTAATTAAAATTATTTATTGATTTGAAAAAATCTACACAAAGTTTTCTCAAATCTATTGAGAAAATATGAAAACTTAATAAACTATAGATTTACAAAACTTTGAAAAAACGTTTAAGTTAAAAAACATTAAAAAAAATCTATTAAAAATTAAATAAACTTAGTTTAATCTACGTTTAGGTACAAATATTGTATTAAAATATAAAATGCCTTAAATAATTCCAACCAAATTTTTTAAAATGTAAAGAAACCTACTTAAACCAAGTTTACTTAAACTCAGTTAAGTCAAGTTTAGCTTAAACTAATGACATTTTCAATAATATTTATCAAAATATAACTGAAATACATAAATTTTAATTAACTGAGATATGAAATAGCAGAGTTAAACTTAGTTTAAGTTCAAATAGGTTAAGTATGATAAATATTTTGCATTTAATGTTTTTTTTTTTCAAATTAAAGAAATTTAAATTTTTTCTAACACGATTGAACAGAAAATATTGGATTCAGTTAAGTCAAGTTTATACTTAAACTAAATTCAGTTCAGATAACCTTGGAATAATTACAAAAGAAAAATAAAATTCCTAGTTAAGACAAATTATGTAAAGTTTTTAAATATCATTTATTTTTTTGTAAACTTAGTTTAACTTTATCTAATCCAAGTTTAACTTATAAAAGTTTAACTGTAAATAAATTTATGGTCTAAATATTATAGCATAACATAATATGTAAGCTAAACATTTATTAAACTCTAGATAACTTAATATTTCTTTTAAAATTTGGAAATATCTATGAAACTATTGAATTTAATTTAAATTTTTAATATTAATTATTATTTTTAAACTTAGTTCAATTTATACAATTTAGTTTAAAATAAATTTTTACTTAAACTTTTATAAAACACCAGTTCAAATTAACATTTATTTTAATTATTTAAAATATTTAGTAAATTATTAAAATAGAATTTTTAATTTTTTTCTAAACCATGATTAACCATTTTTAAACCAAGTTTAACTAATATTTGTTTAACTGTTAAAACGATTACTATTTTAAAAATTTATTTTAATATTAAGTTTTACTTAAACTTTCATTAAACTCCTGTTATTTTGAAATTACTTTTTATTTATACAACAACATTTTACCTTTTAACTTAAAAATAAATTTTCCCATTGACCGTTATATGACAATTAATTCCTGAATAATCTTATTATAATTTATCTTAATAGACAATTTCCCACTTGTGTTCATTTCTCGTTAAGCATTCCAATTTGAGAGAAAAATTTAAAAGAAAAACCAGAAAAAAGGGATATTCTGCGGGTTGCCATCATAATTTATGATGGTGATAAATGTTCTTGTATTTTTAATTTGTTTAAATTTAATTTTAAAATTCTTTTAATTGGTGAACAAAAAGAAAAAAATAGAAATTAAAAACATTTCAACCACACAAAAACCCGGTGTATTTGATAATAAATAGACAAAACTTTCAAATGAACTTTAAATGGGAATTTCTTTGCTGTTATTGTTTTTGTATTTTGAAAATAGAATCGAGGAAAAAAAAAAAAAGATTTAAATATTTCAACGTTTCCACAAAATGTTTCGTGTTGTTGTGTTTATTTATTCAAGGTTCACAATTGACACCCTGAGTAGAACACCCAGCATCATCAACAAAACATTTATTGCTGAACTTTAAATTTCCAAAACCAATTCCAACTCATCATCATCAGCAATTCGTTGGTTGTTGGGTTGTTTGGGTATTAAACATTTAACATATTGCTTGGATCTTCAACCAAATCGAACTCATGTATACCCCTGTGGTAATATATTGATTCCCTATATTCGTCGTAAATATGTGAACAACAACAACGATGTGTGCAGTTTTACAGGGAAGGCAAGACATGTTTAATTTCTTATTTATTTTTTTATATTTTTTTCGTATTTAGTGGAAAACGGGAATGAGTTGCATTCGATGCTTCATTTGAAGAGCCAGCCACAATAACAAGCAGCAGGGTGCTGCCATAAATTACGCACGTTTTATAACAAGCAACCCAAAAACTAAGGCGATATTGGTTGGTGTCGTTGTTGTATGTTCTATGTAGTAGAATCAGAACTGAAGTCAGTCAATACGTGCGTAATGCATTTTTCTGTTTACTGTTGTTGTTTTTTTCATTTTTGCTTTGTTTTTGTATAGAATTTAGTTCTAGTATTGAGGAATATTTATTTTCTTATATGAATTTTGTATGCAGCGCACATAATTGTTGAATTTCAAATGAATTCAAGGAGAGAAGGAGAGTGACCAGTTAAGAATAGATTTTTTCTTAAAAAATATGCTGGGTTTAATAAATGAAGGAGAAATATGAAAAAAGTACTTAAATTTTAAGAAAGTGATATAAAAATGAGTTAAACGTAGTTTAGTTAAACTTGATTAAGGTGAGATTAGCTGTAAATAGGATAAGTTTAAGAAAGCTTAAGAAAAATAACATCAAAATATATAAATCAAATTTTATTTCAGTAACTATAACTTAGTTAAACTGAGCTTAAACTCTCTTAAATTAAGTTAAGAGTGCAACAAAATATAAATTTAATAAACAAAAGAAAAATGTCATCAAAAAAGTCAATATTTTTTTTTTAGAAATTCATTTGAATTTTCTTTAAACTAAGTTTAAGTAGTGAAAAATTAAAAAAAAAAATCATTAATAATTTGAGAAAAATTTCAATAACAATTTTGAATATGCTCTAAATTTTTTAAATATCCATACATTTTAATAAAAGTTACGAAAACTGAGTTAACTGGCGATTACTTAAACTGGTTTAAAGCAAGTTCAAGAAAAATAAAGCTGAGTTTAAGCAAGCTTGAGAAAAATAAAATTAAAAACTAAATGAAAATAATTTCAGAGAATTTAATCAGTTAAACTAAGTTTAAATAATAAAAAGTAAAAAAAATCATTAAACATAAGGAACAAATTTTAACAAATATATCAAAAATGTGTAAAACATTTAAAGAATAAATAATTTATAACATAGTGTAATAAAAATGAGATAACTGTAGTTTACTTAAACTCTGATGAATTAAGTTTAACGAAAAACAAGCAAAGTTTAGATAAGCTGGAAACAAATGCAATCGAAAATAAAAATCAAAAAATTTTTGTTAAATATTTTAACTTAGTTAAACTGAGTTTAAGCTATAAATAATAATATTTATCAAAAAAAAGTTACAGAAAAAATTGTTTAATATTTTCAATCTGTAAAAAGATGCATAAATTTTATGAAAATATTATAAAACTAAATTAACTGGAGTTTACCTAAACTTGGATAAATTAAGTTTAGCAAAAAAGAAATGATTTTATGTTAATAAAATGAAATCGAAAAATATAAATAAAAATTATTAACCATAAATTTTAACTCAGTTAAACCAAGTTTAGGTTGTAAAAAGTTAAAAAATTTGTGAAGAAATTAAAGTAAAAGTTTAACATATGAAAAAAATATTAAAAATGTCTAATTTGTCAGGAAAAAATTCAATATTTTAAGAAAATGTATTAAAAGTGAGTTAACTGTAGTTTACTTAAACTTGGTTTAAGCAAGTTTAACAGAAATAATGTTGAGTTTAAGCATGTTTGAGATGCATGCAATCAAAAAATAAAAGCCAAAATTTCTTTCATAATTAAAACTTATTTAAACTTAGTTTAAGTGATAAAAAGTTAAAAAATCTTTAAAAACTAAAAATAAGTTGAAATAAAAAAAAACTTCAAAATGCCTTATTCGTTAAAATAAAGCATACATTTTAAGAAAATGTAATAAAATAGAGTTAACTGGAGTTTAGTTAAACTCGATTAAGGAAAGTTTAAGAAATATAACGATGAGTTTAAGCAAGCTGGAGAAATATACCACCAAAACATAAAACTAAAATTTCTTAAACTTAATCAAAACTTATTTAAACTAAGTTTAAGTGCTAAAAAGTTAAAAAGAATCCTTAAAAATAAAAAGCAAATTGAAATAAAAAACTTTAAAAGGCTTTATTCGTTAAAATAATGCATAAATTTTAAGAAAATGTAATAAAATACAGTAACCAGAGTTTTGTTAAACTCGATTAAGGAAAGTTTAAGAAATATAATGCTGAGTTTAAGCAAGCTAGAGAAATATACCATCAAAAAATAAAAACTATAATTTCTTAACCTTAATTAACTTATTTAAACTAAGTTTAAGTGCTAAAAAGCAAAAAAAAAAAAAATCCTTAATAATAAACAAGTGGAAATAAAAAACTTTAAAATGCCTTGTTCATTAAAATAATGCATAAATTTTAAGAAAATGTAATAAAATATAATTAACTGGAGTTTAGGTAACTTTGATTAAAGCAAGTTTAAGAGAAAGAAAGTTGAGTTTAAGCAAGGTTGAAAAAATACTATCCAAAAAATAAAACCTAAAATTTGTTAAACTTAATTAAAATTTAGTTAAACTAAGTTTAAGTGCTTAAAACTTAAAAAATCGTTAGAAATAAAAAACAAAATTTAAAAGAAATGCTTACAACAGTTAAAAGAAAACATAATTCAAAACAAATGAAATTAACTGAAGTTTACTTAAACTCGGTTGAGACAAGTTTAAGTAAAATTTATTAAAGTTTAGGTAAATTTCAAACAATTGCGAACAAAAAAAATTAAAAAAATTTATTTAACGAAACTGAATCTTAGTTAAACTAAGTTTAAATGAGAAAATAATGAATAAATAATAAAAAGAAAATTACAATTTTAAAAAAGTCCTTTAAAAACGTTTAGCTTTTACAAGTTATATTACAAAATTCAACAAAATCTAATAAATTAAGCTAAAATAAAGCAAAGTTTAGATAAGTTTATTAATATTACATACGAAAAATATTGAAATAAATTTCATTTATGAAAATAAACTTTAAATAAATTCAGTTTAAACTGGAAATGTGAGAATGAATTAAAACACCTTCAGAATCGTCAAAAAAGTACAACACATTAAAATAAATCCAATATCACTGGGTCTCACGAAAATTAGTTTAAACTTAGTTTAAAACAAAACTTAAGTCTTCAATAAAAATATATTTACCAAATTCATGTTTATCAATTTCATTACAGTTATTTTTAATTAATAAAAAGGTTTTTGAAACCTAACTAAATTTCTTGCGCCTGACCAAACGTGACCTCTTCCAAACAGAACGATCGATACGGTCTTTGGCATTTAAGAAAATATTTAGCTGGAGCCAAACGATCTGAGAGACATACCTTGACGAAATGAACTAAAATTTAAATTTTTTAACAGTTGGAGGAAATTCCATAAACTAAGTTTAATTTTTTTAAATCCAAGTTTAACTAAAATAAAAAAAAAAAAATAACTTAAAAAGTACTGGTGTAAAAACCTATTTGAGATTAAATAAACTTAATTTAAACCACGTTTTAGTAGAAATTTTGAGTTTAAGCAATCAAAGTTAATGATACCTTAAATATTTTCTGAAATGTTTTCGAAAATAAAAAAACGTCTTAAACGGAGTTTACTTAAACTCGGTTAAACCAAGTTTAGCTAAAAATAAGTTCAGTTTAAATAACATGAAACAAAATACAAATTAAATACTTACATTTTAGTTAACTAAGATTATCATAAACTTAGTTTAAATAAGTTTAAGCTAGAAAAATTAAAGTTTAAGCTTTCTAATAAAGCAAAAATAAAACCTAAAATTATGAAATACATTAATAAAACTTGAAACAAAATACGAATTACATACATAATTTTAGTTTACTAGGGTGTAAAAACCTATTTGAGATTAAATAAACTTAATTTAAACCAGGTTTTAGTAGAACTTTTGAGTTTAAGCAATAAAAGTTAATGATACCTTAAATGTTTTTTAAAATGTTTTAGAAAATTCTAAAAAAAACGTCTTAAACGGAGTTTACTTAAACTCGATTAAACCAAGTTAAGCTAAAAATAAGCATATTTTAAATAATATGAAACTAAATAAACATTAAGTACCTAAATTCTAGTTAACTGAGATTGACATAAACTTAGTTAAACTAAGTTTAAGCTAGAAAAATTAAAGTTTAAGCTTTCTAATAAAGCAAAAATAAAACCTAAAATTATGAAATACATTAATAAAACCCTATTGTCGAAAATTCTTAAGAAAATCTACTTAAACGGAGTTTACTTAAACTCGGTTAAACCAAGTTTAACTAAAAATAAGCTCATTTTAAGTAACTTGAAACAAAATACAAATTACATACATAATTTTAGTTTACTAGGGTGTAAAAACCTATTTGAGATTAAATAAACTTAATTTAAACCAGGTTTTAGTAGAACTTTTGAGTTTAAGCAATAAAAGTTAATGATACCTTAAATGTTTTTTAAAATGTTTTAGAAAATTCTAAAAAAACGTCTTAAACGGAGTTTACTTAAACTCGATTAAACCAAGTTTAGCTAAAAATAAGTTCAGTTTAAATAACATGAAACAAAATACAAATTAAATACTTAAATTTTAGTTAACTGAGATTGACATAAACTTAGTTAAACTAAGTTTAAGCTAGAAAAATTAAAGTTTAAGCTTTCTAATAAAGTAAAATAAAACCTGAAATTATGAAATTCATTTATAAAACCCTATTTTCGAAAATTCTTAAGAAAATCTACTGAAACGGAGTTTACTTAAACTCCGTTAAACCAAGTTTAACAAAAACTAGCACAGTTTAAATAACATGAAACAAAATACAAATTAAATACATAAATTTTAGTTAACTATCATAAACTTAGTTAAACCAAGTTTAAACTAGAAAATTTTAAGTTTAAGCTTTCAAATAAAGAAAAAAGAAAACCTGAATTTATGAAATACACTATACACTACACTACAATTTCTCTAAGAAATATGATTTATAACAAAAAATATAAAACCTCGCTTGCATTTGGTCACCTCAATTGCATTTTTTTCCATATTAATACAATCAAATCTTAACGAAATCTTTATTATACTCATTTTTATGATAAATTCTCCTATAACAATCTGTTCACCACCTCTCTTTCTCTCCATTTCTGGTCTTCCTCATAGTACTCCTCCGTTTTGTAAGATTTAATTTATATGTTTGCCATGAAAAATTTGTTTTACGTTAAACATAGTTGTTGCTGTTTATTTTATTTTCTTTTTTCTAAAACTGTCAAAATGACATTATTTGCGTAGTTGTCAGATTTATGTGACATTGTCATAGGATCTGTACAGGATTTGTTAGTTGTACATTGTAATGTAAAATGTTATTTTCTAGATTTCTTTAGTTTTTTTCATACTTAATTTTTTTTTTGTTATATCACAAATTTAAACAAATTCTTTTAGTTTCTTAATTTAGTTTTGAATAAATAAGAACAGCAGAAAAAAATTGCACTTACAAATCTTTGTGGTATTAAGGAGATTGAAAAATGTGTGTTTGGGAGTGTTGCCAAGTGAAATAAAATGTATTTTTAGTGGATTTTAAATGTCAAGTTTAACATGATGGGGGTAATAAGTTTATTTATGCTTACAATTACAAATATTTAAAGTCTAAGGAAATTGCTCTTTAAAAATAAATAAAAAATCAGATTTTAATTGTATAATAAAATAATTAATTTAATTTATATGAAATAATTCAAAAAATTTTAAACTGATTAATTTCAAAAAATTAACAAAAAATTATTTTAAAATTCATGAATTTTTTGCTTATCTGCATGTAGTGTTTCGTGTTATTTAGCAATTTATTAATTCCTTAAATCTTGTATTTCATGTTGTGTTCTCTTTAGTTAAAAAGTAACTTGATATGTCTCATAAAACAAACTAAATATTAAACAAAATGTATTTATGCATATTTTTTTTTTTGCTTTTGCTCATAAAATTATTTACTTAAGCAGTAGAAGTGGCG
The DNA here is from genome assembly GCA_951394005.1 of Protophormia terraenovae. NCBI lineage: Eukaryota > Metazoa > Arthropoda > Insecta > Diptera > Calliphoridae > Protophormia > Protophormia terraenovae. The sequence goes on along the minus strand of OX596075.1, from coordinate 12,297,837 downwards.
AAGAGCAACTTGTAATCTGAAGAAAAACAAAACCTAAAACCAGACACTAAAATCAAAAAATGCAATTATATGGAAACCACCCATCAAGTGACGAATGAGTACATAGATCGTTTTTCTCAATAGGCCAGAAAGGAAAAGTAATGGAATCTTTAGAATTAAAAATGTTTAAGATATTTTTCACTTTAAGCAAGAAAGCAAGTTTAAGCAAGAAAATTAGGAAAAAATTAATATAAAAACTTAAAAACGCCTTAAAATAATCTAAAAATTTTGCATACAAGTGCTTAAATTAACAAAAGATCAATTAATCTAAGTTTACTTAAAATTGGTTTAGTAAAGATAAGTAAAATAGTTTAGTTTGTAAAGATTTTCTAAAAAAGAATTAATTATTTATTTATTTATTTATTTATTTATATTTTTTCTTAGCTGAATATTATTAAATGTAGCAGAGTTCTCTGTTATTTCTAAAATAAAACATTCAGCAGTATTTTAAAAGGTCCTTGGTCTTTGCTGAATAAGTTCTAATCTAGCTGAAGTTATTTAATTTCATGTCGTTTTTCAAATGAAACATTTAATTGTATATTTAAAAGGGTTTGCTTAGCTGAATAAGCTTTTTTCAGCTAATTGTAATTCCTTAAAATTTCAAAATTTCACACCTTCAACAGATTTTGGATTAATTTTTTTTTAGCTGAATAGTATTAAATGTAGCTAAATTAAACTCATTTTATGTTATTTGTACAATTTTTATATATTTTTATATATTTTATATATTTTTATAGTTTTCTTAGCTGAATAATATTAAATGTTGCTGAATTGAACTAATGTTTTGGTATTTCGATATAAAATATTCAGCCGTATTTTGAAAGGTGCTTTTTCTTAGCTGAATAAGTTTTAAGCCTGCTGAATTTATTTAATTTCATGTTATTTTTCAAATTAAAACATTTAATTGTAGATCTAAAAGGGTTTGCCTTAGCTGAATAAGTTTTTTGTTAGCTTAATTGTAATTATTTTAATTGTTTTAAAAATTTTACACCTTTTATTAGATTTTGGATTAATTTTTTTTAATATGAATGGAATTAAATGTAGCTGAATTGAACTCATTTCATGTTATTTCCAGAATAAAATATTTTAAACTATTTTTGAAGTTTTTTTTTCCTTCTCAGAATATGTTTTCAAGCAGCTGAATTGTAATTATTTTGATTGATTTAAAAATTTTACATTTTTCATAAATTTTAGACACATTTTCCTTAGCTGAATAAATTGAAATGTAGCTGAATTTAACTTATTTTATGTTATTTTTTAACTAAAATATTTATTAGCATTTTAAACGATATTTTACTTAGCTGAATAAGTTTTTCAGCAGCTGATTTGTTTTTTTTTAATTGATTTCAAAATTGTACGGCTTTGAATAAATTGAACTGTAGCTGAATTTAACTAATTTTATATTATTTTCAAACTACAACATTTAGTAATATTTTAAATTGTCTTTTACTTAGCTGAATAAGTTTTTCAGCAACCGAAATCGAATTATTTTAATTGTTTTCATACATTTTGATCATATTTTCATTAGCTAAATAACATTAAATGCATTTGAAAGGAACTGAGTATATTTAAATGTTTCAATTAACAAATAATATATTTATTGATATTAAATAAATTTATTTAATTATTTATATATTTGTTTATTGATTTCATTCCTTTACACCTGAGGATTTCAATTATAACAAATAATTGTATTTAAACCCTGAGGTTTCCAAAGGTGAGAGATTCATACTTGTGGTGTACAAAACCATTGAAAATTATAAACAAAACAATTAACAGTGGGGAAAGGCACGCACAAAATTAGAACAATTTTAAAACTCTATGGAAAAAATTTTAAGAAATAAATATGAAAAAAAATTGGATAAATTTTAAAGTGCAAAAATGTGATTCGAATTTATAGTTTCTTACAACAATAATATTCCTTTTAAAATCTTTCTTATGGTCCTTAGAATCAAAAACTCTCAACCACTACTGCTAGCCAAGTAGAATTTTTCTAGCTGATTTTGTACTTGGTCCTTTGGCTTATTCCTCAGCTGTAGGAACGAGAACAATCAAAATATTTTAAAACTATTTGCTTCTTAATAATTCAAATATTTTTCTTAAATGCTTTCTTTTTTTATACAGTTTTTTCTCCCTTTTACGCCACTGTTAAATAATTCTCATTTAAACAAGAATCCCTAACGACATGGGGTAACACCTCTTGTTAGTTTTACTGATCTTGGCATTTTCCATATTTTCTCTTGTTGTTATTGGTGTTTAAGCACATTGAAACTATTTATTGCTGTTATTGTGGTCTGTTCGTCTTCCTATACACTAACTTCTTTTCCTTGCCTTTACCTTTTCAATTTTTTTTCTTTAGCTTTAACTTAATCATGACTTCCCTCCTCGTTCATGTTTCACTTCCTTTTGTTAACCATGTTATAAGCTTTTTGTCCAGTACAACACCAAGTCATCTACCAATAAGACAAAAATCATACAAAAAACCCTCCAGTAACGAACAACATCAACGAATTGTTTTGTGGCATTTAACAAAAAAATATATCTACAGTATTTTGTTGTTTTGTATTTATACATTCTTTTTTATTATTATTTTTTTAAGTTTTGTGCAATTTCATGTTTTTAACAAAACCTAAAGATCATATGACTGCTGGAGCGAAAAAACTTAAGAAGAATTAAGAAAAAATAAAAATTTTAAACATCACGACTTATGGTTTGGTTGTTCAACGACGACAACAGCATATGACCATTTTTTTTGTTATTGTTTTTTCTGTATTTTTGATGATGTGGTTTATTTTGTTTTTGTAGCTCCTTTGGTTTGATGGGGAGTTGCTCATGATTGGGTGTTAGATTGGTGACAAAAGTAATTAATCTCAAATTTGATATTTAGTTCTAGTTTAGTAATATCATAGCTGCAGTGTAGTTCTAGTTATGTTGCAGATCAATTCCTGTTCAGTTCGATTAGATCTAGCTGAGTTCTAGTTCAGTTTTAGTTTAGTTCTAGTTCAGCTCTAGTTCAGTTTTAGTTCAGATTTAGTTCAGTTCCAGCTCAGATCTAGTTCAGTTCTAGTTCAGTTTTAGTTCAGTTCTAGTTCAGTTCTAGTTCAGTTCCAGTTCAGTTCTAGTTCAGTTCTATTTCAGTTCTAGTTCAGTTCTAGTTCAGCTCTAGTTCAGTTCTAGTTCAGCTTTATTTCAGTTCTAGTTCAATTCTAGTTGAGTTCTAGTTCAGTTCTAGATCAGTTTTAGTTCTGTTCTAGTTCAGTTCTAGTTCAGTTCTATTTCAGTTCTAGTTCAGTTCTAGTTCAGTTCTAGTTCAGTTCTAGTTTAGTTCTAGTTCAGTTCTAGTTCAGTTCTAGTTCAGTTCTAGTTCAGTTCTAGTTCAGTTCTAGTTCAGTTCTAGTTCAGTTCTAGTTCAATTCTAGTTCAGTTCTAGTTCAGTTCGAGTTCAATTCTAGTTCAGTTCTAGTTCAGTTCTAGTTTAGTTCTAGTTCAGTTCTAGCTCAGTTCTAGCTCAGTTTTAGTTCAATTCGTGTTCAGTTCTAGTTTAGTTCTAGTTTAGTTCAAGTTCAGTTGTAATTCAGTTCTAGTTCAATTATAGTTCAATTATAGTGATTAAGTTTTCCTTCAGTTCTACTTTTGTAGTAGTGCTTTCAAAATTCGTATAAAACTCTATTCTATCTTGCAAGCTGTTTCTCGTACAATTGTTAGTTCTCTCTTCATTTTTTTGTTGATTCTACATTCACATCATTCACAATATTTGCTTAGAGTTGCACTTAATCATGTCGTTTTGTTGTCCAAAGTCTCACTTTAAGTTGACATTGATGTTGGTGGTGGTTGTGATGCTGGTGTTTGGGCTGTTTCACTGCTATATGACTGTTTAGTTGTTTGGGTCCATTCCACATATAATATGAGTTATTTTAGCAAAAACTAATGCCATGATGTTGTTGTCTAACCGCCTGCCTGCTGTTGCAGTTGATGAGTAGTCGTTTGTTAGTGCTAAGCAACAATTGTTGTCATTTGTAGGAATCCTTCTCTTCTTCTTCTTCATCGTCATATTGCAACTCGTAACTACATAATTTTTTTAGTTATTGCTGAATTATTATATTAAACATTGGGGAATTCTAAATGAGTTATTTTTAAAATTTATTTTCGTTTTCGTTGTTGTCATCTTGAGTAAATCTGCTTTTGGTTGCTTGGAAACAGGCGTGGGTTTTATATTATGTATGCAATTATGAGTCTTGTATCAAGTATGTGTGATATTTGTATGTTTTTAAAGTCCATACAAATATTTTGCTGCAAGCCACATCCTCATCATCATCATCATCATGATCTTTGTATAAAATTTTGTTTTTCGGAGTGAGTTTTTAGTGTAAACAATTAAATTAAGTCATGATTAATGACTGCTGCTTTGTTTGCTTTATCAAATTTATAGAAAATTTTTGTAACTGATTCTTTTTAAAGTTTCTTTATACGATTTCAAGTATAAAAACAAAAGTCATAAAAGTATTTAATTTTTTTTATTGTTAAAATTAAACGAGTATTTATGTTTTTTAAACACATTATAAATCTTATAAAGAATTGTAAAATGATCATAAAAACAAATTTGTTTAGTTGTCATTTTATGGCTGAGAAAGATAGTGGAGAAATGAATGAACGGATTTAAATGTATGAAAGTGTTAAGGGATTTGTGTTGTATAACTGATAAATATAATTCTAATCCATAGGGATTTTAGCCTGATAAATAGGGTATAAAAAGCAGCTGTCTTACTTATACTGTAGAGATTTTTTTTGGGCTAATAAAGGGTTAAATTTTATAGGAAATGCCTGCACATTTTTTATTTGAACTAATGTTAAAATTTCTTGAATTCTAATTTCAAATCGCATTTAGCGATTTGAAATTGCAGTTCATCTCTAGAGAGTTCCAGTTCTGATCTAGTTCAGTTCTAGTTCTGTGCCTGTTTAGTTCTAGTTTAGTTCTAGTTCAGTTCTAGTTCAGTTCTAGATCATTTCTAGTTAAGTTCATATTCAGTTCTTGTACAGTTAAAGTTTAGTTCTAGTTAAGTTCTAGTTTAGTTCTAGTTCAGTTTTAGTTCAGTTATAGTTCAGTTCTAGTTCAATTCTAGTTCATTTTTGGTTCAGTTCTAGTTTAATTCTAGTTCATTTCTAGTTCACTTCTAGTTCAATTCTAGTTCATTTCTAGTTCAGTTCTAGTTCAGTTCTAGTTCAATTCTAGTTCAGTTCTAGTTCAGTTCTAGTTCAATTCTAGTATAGTTCTAGTACAGACAAAGTTCAGTTCTAGTTTAGTTCTAGTTCAGTTCTAGTTCAATTCTAGTTCATTTCTAGTTCAGTTCTAGTTCAGTTCTAGTTCAATTCTAGTTTAGTTCTAGTTCAGTTCTAGTTGAGTTCCAGTTCAGTACCAGTTCAGTTCTAGTTCAGTTCTTGGTCAGTTCTAATACAGTTTAAGTTCAGTTCTAGTTCATTTTAAGTTCAGTTCTTATCCAGTTCTTGTTCAGATCTAGTTCAGTTCTACCGTAGTCCTGGTTTAGTTCTAGTTTAGTTCTAGTTTAGTTCTAGTTTAGTTCTAGTTCAGTTCTAGTTCAATTTTAATTCAGCTCTAGTTCAGTGCGTGTTCATTTCCAGATCAGTTCCACATAAGTTCGACTTCAGTTATTGTTCTAATTTAGTTCTAGTTAAGTTCTAGTTTAACTCTAGTTCAGTTCGTGTTCAGTTCTTGTTCAGTTCTAATTCTTTTCCAGTTCAGTTCTGGTTCATCTCTATTTTAGTTTCAGTTCAATTCTAGTTCAGTTTTAATTAATTTCCAGTTAAATTTTTCTAAGTTTTTGCTCTTTCTGCAACAGGTTCTCTATAACATTAAATTTTTTTTAATGCATTAAATTTAATTTGTTACAATTATTTATAGTTTTTAATTATTCTCAACAACTTTCCTGCTTGTCTTCATATCTGTCTGTCTGTCCGTCCGTCTAGCTTTCCGCCTTTCATTGACTATTAAGATAAACTATTTTTTCTCTGGCAATTTAACAATGTCAACAACATATTTATCAATTTAAAATATCTAATATCTCTTTTCTTAAACACACACCCAAATGATAATTTAGGCAAATTTTCCTTTCTTCTTTTTTTTCTGCTGCTACCAATAAACCAATAAAATTCATATAGAAAAGTCATAGATCTTGGCCAGAGAAGACAAAAGAAAAAAATTTTAAAAATATTTATATGTATAAAATATTTGTAACACACTCACAAAACAAGGGGAATGATTATTTGAAACAAAATAAAAGGGCACCCCCAAATATGTATTTTATACGGAGGAAAAAAGTAAGACGTATGACATTTTTTTCCGAAAAGAAAGAAGAAAGAACTTTTGGTTTTGGTCTCACATGTTGCTGTCAATTTACGATGTAATAAATTTAAATATTATTTCTTTTTTTTTTTTTTTTCTACCCCAATATTTTTTTGTTTCTTTGTAACCGAGAATATTTTAATATTGGAATTTTTATGTTTAAAATACACAAAAAGTCTATAAGAATTCAATTATCAATACGGGTTATCGTTTACTTTAAGCTCAGGGAAACAAGGTTATCTTGTTGCTTTTTAATATAAAAATAAAATAAATCTGTACAACAAATTATTACTATGAAAATAAAAATAAAATTAATATAAAATATATTTTTAAAAATAAATTATCAAAATCACATGTTGTGAGGAAGGCTTAAGTCAAGAAACAAAGAGACATTTAAATGTCTTAAGCCATGAAAGAAAGAAAAAACGCAAATTATTTATTTGAGTAACGTATGTGTGAAAATATAAAAGTTTGAGTTGAGATTAAAAAGTGCTATTAAAGAATTAATAATGTAATAAATTTTAATTGTTTTGATGACTTTTAATATATACATATTTTTCTAAATACTTTTTATTATAATTTTTCAAATAATAAACAAAATTTCTTAATTCTCTTAACATGTTTGTTTATGAATACTTCCTCCTTAAAATCAGTTTTGCTTTCTTTATACCAAAAAAGTAAACGTTGCTTTTTCTTCTCTTCTAAAATCAGAAACTTTATTCTTCGTTAGAAAAGTTTTGATTACTTTGTATTGTTCGAAATATTCTGGGTAAAAAAAATTATTACAAAATAACTTCTTTATCATGTACATGACATCTTTAAGATAGTTTTGGCAGTGAGAGAAGAGAATAACAAAGGAAAATAGGAGAGAAATTGTTTAAAGGGTGGTTAAGAAAAAAATAATAATAAATAAATAATGTCATTCAGTAAAATAAAATTAAATTTAAATCTTAAAAAATAATTCTAGTATGTTTTATTTTATTTTAGCTCCATTCAGCTGCATTTAAAGTTATTCAGCTAATGAAAATGTGTCCAAAATATATAAAAAAACCGTAACATTTTTTAAACAATTAAAATATTTACAATTCAGTTGCCGAAAAACTTATTCAGCTAAGTAAAAGACCATTTAAAATACTAATAAATGTTTTAGTTTAAAAATAATATAAAGGAAGTTAAATTCAGCTACAGTTCAATTTATTCAGCTAAGAAAAATGTGTTCAAATTTGTCCAAAATATATAAAAAACCGTAACATTTTTTAAACAATTAAAATATTTACAATTCAGCTGCCGAAAAACTTATTCAGCTAAGTAAAAGACCATTTAAAATACTAATAAATGTTTTAGTTTAAAAATAATATAAAGGAAGTTAAATTCAGCTACAGTTCAATTTATTCAGCTAAGAAAAATGTGTTCAAATTTATAAAAAACCGTACAATTTCAGAATCAACTAAAATAATTACAATTCAGCTGTTGAAAAACTTATTCAGCAAAGAAAAAACTTTTTAGAAATTCTTTAAAATGTTTTCTTTTATAAATAACCAGAAATTAGTTCAAATCAGCTACATATAATAATATTCAGCTAAGAAAAATTAATATAAAATCTATTAGAAACTATAGAATTTTGAAAACAAATAAAATACTTACAATTCAGCTGCTAAAAAACTCATTCAGTAAAACAAAAAAAAAAAAAAAAAAAAAAAAAAAAAAGTTTTAAATATATTGTGTTAAAAATAACATGAAATATGTTCAATTCAGCCACATTTAATAATATTCAGTTAAGGAAAATTAATATAAAATCTATTAGATCCCATTGAATTTAGAACAATAACTAAAATACTTACAATTCAGCTGCTAAAAACTTATTCAGCTAGGAAAAAACCTTAAAGAAATATTTTAAAATGTTTTGTTTTAGCAATAAGATGAAATGAGTTCAATTCAGCTAAGAAGGAATAATTCCAAAATCTATTAAAAATTGAAATTTTTTGAAAATAATTAAAATTATTACAACTTAGCTGACAAAAAACTTATTCAGCTAAGACAAAACCCTTTAGAACTACTATTAAATGTTTCATTTGAAAAATAACATGAAAATAGTTAAATTCATCGGCCTTAAAACATATTCAGCTTAGGAAAAGTTCCTTTGAAAATACTTTCAAATGTTTTATTTTAGAAATAACAGAAATTTTAATCAATTCAGCTAAATGTTATTCTGCTAAGAAAAATTAATCCAAAATGTACAAACATGAAAATAATTACAATTCAGCTCCTACAAACATTAAAAACTAAATTTTTCAACTAAGAAAAATTATAATAAATAAATAATTAAAAAAGCTTGGAAACTCCATATATTCTTGCAATATTGAAAACTTTAAATTTTGATTAAAGTTAGCATCAATTACAAATATGATTAAATTTTGAAAGTACTGTTTATTTTTTTGCTCTTTTAAGTCACTTATTTTTAATAGACTTAAATCCGGTATAACAACTATTGTTTATTTCTAACAAAAAAATGTTCAATAACTTCTACTTTCTAAAGTGCATTTTATATGCTCGACATTACAACTCTATAAATTCTTCATTTTGTAAGTTTCTAAAGAGCCAAAGAGTAGCAACAATTGTATTACAACTAACAACTGATTGTATTCAGTGATTTTTTGATACAATATTTTTTCCCATTCTTTTACTCCAACAACTTCATCATATTTGTTGATAAACCCAGAGCACCTAAAAAAAAACTAAACGAACTCTAAGACCACTTATACAAGCCAAATATTATGTAACTAATGTTCATAGTTTTTTAAAGAGTGTAAAAGTATGGAAAGGAGAGAAAGAAACGGAAACTATTGTTACTTCCGTTTGTTGTTTATAGTGCATTTTGATTTTTGATTTCCTTTTTTACAACACTCCTCTTAAACCATTTTAGTACCCCCCAAAAAAATAGTATACATTCAATCTTTGCTGCCACTAATACTTCATTTTCGATGATGCATTTTGAAGTTAGAGATGACTTTTTTTTCTTTTTTATTCAAAAAATTTGTTCCTTCGTTTAACAAAAAGTGAAACTTTGGAAAATATTTTCTTGCTTTCCAAAGGGATTTTATGTTTGATTTTTTTTTTTTTTTTTTGTTTTTTTTTTCTTTTCTTTTATTTCGTTAAATAGAGTTTAACAATGCAATTGTTAAAAAAAAAAAAAAACTTTTTCTGCACAATTTCATATTTTTGCTGACTATTGTATATGAAAAAGGAAGAAAAAACAGTAAAAGAATTTAGAAAAAATAAATAGTTTTTTGTTCAATGACATCAAGGGTTAGTTGAAATATGCCACAAAAAATATTAAATAAAACTAAAAAATGGAAAAAAAAGTTATGAAAAAATGAACAGAAATAAAAGCTTTTTAGTTAATGAATTGGAAACAAAACTTACATTTACAATTATATTAAAACATAATAATAAACGAGGGTTAATAGAAAATTATATATTTTTTTATTTGTATATTTATTAATACTTACACAAATTATTGATGAAATCTGCAAATAGATAAGAAAATAAATAAAGAATTAATAAATTTATTTCAACAAATTTTCGGAAAAACAAATTTTTTTTGTTTGGTTATCAGATTTTTGTTGAAGAAAATTAAAGATACAAAAAATATATGGGAAATTCTTCAAACTCGTTTACTTTTGATATTCAAAAAAATTTCAAAAATTTTTAAATGGCACATCAACGATATTTAGTACCAATATTCCTTGGCTCTGGTGGAACACAGATCTATTCGCGTGAATGACTTTTACCGAACGGCATCATTTTTATGGCGGTTTAAGATAAAAATTTATGAAAAAATTTCCAAAATTCTATTTATAGTCCTAAATCAAAAATTATTGCGTTTATATATTCTACAATGCTGTATCTAAAATACAAATTAAAACGAGAAAAAAAGATATAGTCGTCAAGCCCGACCATATGATACCCTACACCATTGTGTACATTATAATACGGGGAAGGGTCCTTTATTAGACTTGGAGTCAAATGTGGACCGATACTCATAAGTGTAAAATAAAACATACGAATACAGAATATTACGTTGATGCTGACATTTATGTGAATTTATTCAATTTTGGGTGATTCCCAAAAGAGGGCCTTATATGGGAGCTATGGTAAATTATGGACCGATCTTTGTAAAATTTGGCACTATTATTTATGTTCATATAAAACTTATTTGTGTCGAATACTAACTTGATACTAACATTTTAATGGGATTTATGCCCGTTAAAGTGATTTTCTGAAAGGGGTTTATATGGGAGCTATTGTTTATTATGGACCGATCTTTTTAAAAATCGGCACACTTATTTAGACTTATGTGAAACTTATATGCGCCAAATTTCATTAAAATATTGCTATATCTAAGGGATTTATGATCGTTAAACCCTTTTCCGGGAGGACATTTGTATTGGGGCTAGGTGAAATAATGGACCGATCATAACCAATTTCAATAGGCTTCGTCCCTGGGCTATAGGAAACATTCGTACCAAATTTCATTGATTTTGGTTCAAAATTGCGACCTGTAGTTTGATTACAAGGTTTACATGGACGGACGGACGGACGGACATCGTTAAATCGACTCAGAAAGTGATTCTAAGCCGATTGGTATAAATTAAGGTGGGTCTTGGACCAATATTTTTGGGTGTTACAAACATCAGCACAAACGCATAATACCCTCCCCACCTATGGTGGTGTAGGGTATAAATATTGCGACAAGTTAGGTATCCGTGCATATATTAGGGATTTAATAATTATTAAACCTTCTTATAAAATTCAGTTTTTAATGATGTAGTCTTGTTCATATTCATCCATTTATTGCAAAATTCATAATTTTTTTTTAAATAAGTCATAAGACAATATCATTTATATACATTTTTTAATTGCACTTAGTCAAATTTCTAAAGTTGCATTAAATGAAAAATCGTACTTTTTTTCGAACGCCATATTGATTTTGATATATGGCATTAAAGCAGCTACAGATTGACATATATCATAGCCAATTTTGATTAGCGCTTGGATGTGCCTCGACGATTAATGTATATTTTTAGTGAAATTATAATTTCTGCGTAAGTAAAACTTTACACAGGAACTTATTTCAGTATAAAATTGATTTATAACATCAACATCCGCTATAACAAAATATGCAAAATTGCTGAATTCATTAAAATAGCTATACACGTTTAGCAGATTAATATTTTAAAACGCCACAATGATTTTTAAATGTCATTTGGAAACCTTCTTTGATAACGCTATACTCTAGCTTCATTGAAATAACGTTGCGAGTGTGCCTCGCGAAAAAGGCATCTCTTGGAGCCATTCACGTTTTTTCTCTTCAAGTTTGGGTACCTCCTACAGCATTTCTATTGAGGGCACATTAACGAGATATATGTCAAATGTTGCATAATTTCAAGAGCTATCAGGCTCTGTTTCGAATTTTGAAATATCCGAAACGGCGTAAAATCCCCAGTGAAAAAACTGCAAAAATTTAAAATTTTTTAAAATTTGGTTTCACGACTTTTGCACAACACAATTTGACACTGGTTAATTGCACGCTAATTATATCTATTCTGGTCCTTTTCTACAAGTGTTTATAGTGTACATTAGAAGAATTGGACATTTATGCTAAAATTTCCGACTACAGCAAGAAAAAGAAATAAAAAACACTTGTTAGTTTTAAACACTTTTTTTTTTTTAATTTTCGACATGGAACCGTTTCAGGTCTTGAATTTTTTTTCTGTTACAGCAAAAAGTGTTGTTAACATAATTGCATCAAAAGTTGTTTAAATAAGTCAGAATTTAAAAAAAAGAGAATTGCCCATATATTAAATAACTTCAAAAGTTTATTTATACTCAATATAGAATAGTTATAATTCTTTTTACTTGTCGGTTGAAATGGTGTTTATTAAGCCCACTGCCATATATATTTTACATATCAAACGATCGAAAATCCTTTCGATAATTTTGCTATTGAAATTCAGCAAGATAGGTTCACAAATGGCGGAGATATGATTACCAAATCAGGTTTTAAACCCAAGTTTCGAGTTTCTGAAACCTCTGTAATGCTAGGGACTTCATTTATACAAAGAAGGTTCGGAAATATATTTACTTAATTATTTATATATTTAATTATTTATTAAATTATTTATATATTTATATATTTATCTATCTATCTATCTATCTATCTATCTATCTATCTATCTATCTATCTATCTATCTATCTATCTATCTATCTATCTATCTATCTATCTATCTATCTATCTATCTATCTATCTATCTATCTATCTATCTATCTATCTATCTATCTATCTATCTATCTATCTATCTATCTATCTATCTATCTATCTATCTATCTATCTATCTATCTATCTATCTATCTATCTATCTATCTATCTATCTATCTATCTATCTATCTATCTATCTATCTATCTATCTATCTATCTATCTATCTATCTATCTATCTATCTATCTATCTATCTATCTATCTATCTATCTATCTATCTATCTATCTATCTATCTATCTATCTATCTATCTATCTATCTATCTATCTATCTATCTATCTATCTATCTATCTATCTATCTATCTATCTATCTATCTATCTATCTATCTATCTATCTATCTATCTATCTATCTATCTATCTATCTATCTATCTATCTATCTATCTATCTATCTATCTATCTATCTATCTATCTATCTATCTATCTATCTATCTATCTATCTATCTATCTATCTATCTATCTATCTATCTATCTATCTATCTATCTATCTATCTATCTATCTATCTATCTATCTATCTATCTATCTATCTATCTATCTATCTATCTATCTATCTATCTATCTATCTATCTATCTATCTATCTATCTATCTATCTATCTATCTATCTATCTATCTATCTATCTATCTATCTATCTATCTATCTATCTATCTATCTATCTATCTATCTATCTATCTATCTATCTATCTATCTATCTATCTATCTATCTATCTATCTATCTATCTATCTATCTATCTATCTATCTATCTATCTATCTATCTATCTATCTATCTATCTATCTATCTATCTATCTATCTATCTATCTATCTATCTATCTATCTATCTATCTATCTATCTATCTATCTATCTATCTATCTATCTATCTATCTATCTATCTATCTATCTATCTATCTATCTATCTATCTATCTATCTATCTATCTATCTATCTATCTATCTATCTATCTATCTATCTATCTATCTATCTATCTATCTATCTATCTATCTATCTATCTATCTATCTATCTATCTATCTATCTATCTATCTATCTATCTATCTATATATCTATCTATCTATCTATCTATCTATCTATCTATCTATCTATCTATCTATCTATCTATCTATCTATCTATCTATCTATCTATCTATCTATCTATCTATCTATCTATCTATCTATCTATCTATCTATCTATCTATCTATCTATCTATCTATCTATCTATCTATCTATCTATCTATCTATCTATCTATCTATCTATCTATCTATCTATCTATCTATCTATCTATCTATCTATTAATTTGTTTATTTAATTATTGTTTTTTTTTTTTTTTAAATTACTTTTCAAAATTTTAGCCTTAATTTTTTTAAATTAAAGTTTCGTATTTTTTCCTTTTTTTTCAGAAGAATGTCAAGCCTCCCTTTTCTACTTATATACTCTCCTGTTGCTTTTGTGTTTTTTTTATTTTCTTTAAAATCCTTATTTCCATTTGAATAACTGCGTATTTAACTTTGTTCAGTTGTTACAATTTAGATTTATTGCTTTACGATATTAAAACATCATCTTCTTTATTTGCTATCTTCTACCTGCTCCTCTGTGTCATATGATTTACTAAACTAGAAATATAAACTCTATTTTAGTTTCAATTCCAATTTCATTTCTTTAGCCAAAGAAATAGTGATTTTGTAAATGGCTTTGAATTTGAATTGAAAATGTATAGAGGAGTAGAGTGTTGCTTGACTTTGTGCATATAGATTGAAATTTATTACACCACATTGGAATTTAAACAGAATATAGAATATAAAAAAAGTCTAAAACTAGCAAATAAAACTTCATTTGACAAAGTAACTCCCAGAAGTTTTTAGCAAACATAACACATACGTTTTAAGCAGAGAAAAGGAAAGAGAATAAAAAAAAATAGGAATAATTTTCATTTTAAATTGAAAACCCATAAAGAAATCATCACATACACACAAGAAAATCATAAATCAATGACCTTAAACTCTGGGAAATTGTTAAGAAACAGAAATATTAAATGCAAGAAATTTTAAAGGACAAAAAAAAAAAAAGAGTTAATAGCTATAAATAGTTTATTAAGAACAAAACTACAAATAAATACAAAAAAATTAAAACAATTTTAAAAAATTTTTTTAAAGAAATTACACTTTTTAGTAATTAGTTAAATAAACAGGCGCTTAGTCCTTTTTAACTCTTCCTTTTAATTTCACTAAAATAAGTAAGAGTTTTGTCAGCAAAGTGTGAAATTAATTTGAAAGGAAACAAAACAAATTAAAGGATAATTAGTTGGTGTCCTTGACAGGCAAATAACACTTTTAAAAGAAAGGATTAATGAGAAAAGGTAATAAGAAATTTATTTTATTTTAATTTATAATAAAATTATTTTTCTCAAACAAATTTCTAAAAGGGACATAAAACGATAATGACAAGGTCAAACTTTAACACTAAAAATTCCAATAATTTATGATTCAAAAGCACCTAATAACGTCCTTAAAATAAAGAAAATTATAAAAATTATAACACTTTAATATTTTTCCATTAATTCTTCTTCAAATTCTATTTTATTTTCTTTATAAAATAACAAATTATTTTCTTTATAAAATAAGAAATTATTTTCTTATTTTCTATTTAAGCGGATATTGTAAATGTATTTCCTTCTTTATAATGTTTTTTCGACTTCTTAGCTAAAAGCTGAAAAACATGACATTTCCTGTTCATTGGTAAATTTTCTTTAAGAACACTGTTTTATTATTAGTTTTTGCTTAAAATATTTGCCAAAGATGCCAAATAAAAAAATTCTTTTTCACACTTCTTAAAATTTGCAAGTGTGAAGAAATAAAAAGATTAAAAATAATATTTTTAAAATTGTTTCTGCTACTTATTAAACCTTCTCACTCTTCAAGATATAAAAAAAGAAGAGAAAAAATCACTGGAGATTATAAAAGAACACGAAGATAATTTAAAAACGAAAACACACTTTAAAAAATGTGAGAAATACGAAAATTCAGCCTAAACAAATTTAGTCGGCTTAAGCTTAAACTTCCCAAATAGTTCATCAGAAGAAGACAAACGAATTACTTTCCTCAAAAACGATGATTTTTATCATTTTTTTAAAGCACCCCCCTTTTACTTTTTTCAAACTCTATAAGAAATTATTTTTTAATATCATAGCTCATAGTAGGCGTATCTCTAAAATGTATATATGGTTAGAAAGTCCATATTTTGTTGTTTTTGTATACCTAATTTCAATAAAATATCTTTAAAATCAAAAAAGTTATAAAAAATGTTCTTCGTTTTTAATCGTAAAAAATTTTGGCAAAAATTTTTCTGAAAATGTGATTTTCTACCAGGAGCACAGAAATGAGCAGGAGGTAATTTTGTGAAAACGAAATTCCTTAAAATACTATAACTCCTGAACCATTATATTAATTTGAACAAAATTGGTGGCAAGTGATAGAGGAAATGTTAAGCTACAAGATACATGCCTTAAAGTTTTACATATGCCACGCCCACATTTGAAGTTTTGCAATGAAATGTTATAACTCCTGAACCACTAAAGATATTTGAACAAAATTGGTGGCAGGTAAAAGATAAAATCTTAATCTACCAGCTACACGTCTTAAAGCTTTTAATGCTACGCTCATTTTTAAAATTTTTCAATTCAAAGTCTAAGCCATAAAATCAATCTGCTTGAGCTAAAACTTTCCAAAAGGTTCACCAGAAGAAGAAAAAACTATAATAATTTCCTCAAAAACGATGATTTTTGTCATTTTTTGAAAGCACCCCCCTTTCACTTTTTTCAAACTCTATAAGGATTTATGGTTCAATATCTTAGCTTAAAGCATGCGGACCCCCAAAATCTCTATATGGTTAGAAAGCTCATATTTTGTTGTTTTTGTATACCTAATTTGAATCAAATATCTTTAAAATAAAAAAAGTTATAAACATTTTTCTTCATTTTTAATCGAAAAAATTTTTGGCTAAAATTTGTCTCAAAATGTGATTTTCTACCAAGCGCACAGAATTCAGCAGGAGGTAATTTTGTGAAAACAAAATTCTCTAAAATGTTATAACTTCTGACCCACTAGAGATATTTCAACGAAATTGGTGGCAGATGACAGAGAAAAGTTTAAGCTACAAGATGCATGTCTTTTTGCAAATGCCACGCTCACTTTTAAAACTTTTCAATGAAATTCTTTAAAATGTTATAACTTCTGAATTACTAGATATATTTCAACAAAATTGGTGGCAGGTGATAGAGAAATTCTTAAGCTAAAAGCTGCATACTTAGAATATACACAAATGCCACGCCTACTTTTTAAATTTAACAATATTTGCTTACATCCATCAGTAAAGTTTATAAATTATTAGAAATCTCAACTCATTTTCTTACGAAATCCATATTAATTAATATTAATATTTTTGTTTTTTATTTTTCTATTTTTGACGCAATCACGTCATTAATTAAATTTTAAATACAGATGAACTTGAAGGTGGAAGAAACTATTGGATATAAATTAATTGGATATTGTTGAATTGAATTTTTAGATTTTATGCAATCCAGTGACATTCAGATAGTTTAAAATAAAGGGGTTTGCTACTTCATCAATGCTTTAAAATTTTTCAAATGTCACTTGAACTTTTTAAAATTTAACAAAAATCAACACAATTAATAATTACTTTTTTTTTATTATTTTTCAGAACATGACTACCCAGTGGAAGGATAAACTCATGATTTCATTATACTATAACTGAAAAGGTGCCTGTGGGGAAAGAGCCTGCAATGAACTTATATTGTAATCGTAATAATAAAGCAATCAATGTTTTAAAACTAAAAAAAGAAAAAAGTTTTATTATTCAGGAATAAAAATACTTATGAAAAAAGGTTTGTAAAAATTAACCAAATCTTACAAAAATTTCCTAAAAGACTTTACCAGATGAAAAACTCACCATACAAGCTATAAGAATGTCTCTAAAACTTTTAATATTTTAAAGTATTTCTCATTCACTTCTTTTAAACTCTATAAAAATTACTCATATCAAACATGTTCTTATTAATTCCTGTCAGCTAACTCCTGAACCACTAAAGATATTTGAGCAAAATTGGTGGCAGTTGACAGAGAAAATGTCAAGCTATAATATACATGTCTTAAACTTTTATAAACGCCACGCCCACTTTCAAAAATATGCAATTTAAAGTCTAAGCTTTAAGAGCTTCAGTCTGATTAGGCTTAAACTTTCCAAATAGTTTACTAGAAGAATATGATGATAATTTCCTCAAAAACGATGTTTTTGTATAATTTTTTAAAGCACCCCCCTTTAACTTTTTTCAAACCCTATAAGGATTTCTTGTTGAATATCTAAGCTCACAGTAGGTGTAACGCCAAAATCTGTATATAGTTAGAAAGCCCATATTTTGTTGTTTTTGTGTACCAAATTTCAATCAAATATCTTTAAAATCAACAAAGTTATAAAAAATTTTCTTAATTTTTATTGTAAATTATTTTTGCTAAAATTTGTCTGAAAATGTGATTTTTCTACCAGGCGCACAGAATTCAGCAGGAGGTAATTTTGTGAAAACGAAATTCTTTAAAATGTTATAACTCCTGAACTACTAAAGATATTTAAACAAAATTGGTGGCAGCTGATAGAGAAAATGTCAAGCTACAATATACATGTCTTAAAGTTTTACAAATGCCACGCCCACTTTTAAAGTTTTGTAATGAAAGTCTTTAAAATGTTGTAACTCCTAAACCACTAAAGATATTTCAACAAAATTGTTGGTAGATGATAGATAAAATGTTAAGCTACAGATGCACTATTTAAAGTTTTACAAATGCCACGACCACTTTTGAAATTTTGCGATATAAAGGCTAAGCCTATATGATGACACTTCATTATTTTTAAAAATTGCAGAACTTCCCAAAAAATGCTTCGTTTTTTATCGTAAAAATGTTTTTCCGAAATTTTATTTTCTACCAGGCTCTCAGAATATAGTAGGAAATAAATTTTGTTGAAACTAAATTAGTTTTTTTTAAATAAAGAATAATAAAGAATATAAATAAAGCTATTTGACTAAAACTGGTGGCAAGTAATAGAGGATATGTTAAGCTACAAGACAAATGTTTAAAATTTACGCAAGTGCCACGCCCACCTTTTTACAAACTATAATATCCACAAAGACAAAGATTTTTATAATTTTTCTAAAGCGCTCCCTTTTAAATTTTTCAAACTCAACCAATATTTGTTATTCATTTTCTTACCTCATTTTTGATTTTAGCCAATTGCAAAAGATTGAGATTTTTAGATCCGTTTCTATACTTAAACCTAAACCTTAAAGTTAAGAACTGCTGCCCTCTTAAGTTTCCCTTCATAAAATGACGCTCAAAATTATTGCATAAATATTTTTGTTAAAAGAACCAATAATAATAAAAGAAAATAAAAATCCAAACGAAATGAAACTTGTTAATCGCAAATGAATGATGAATGATTTGTGGTGAAGTTCTTTTTTTTTACAATTTATACACTCGCTAGTTGCTACTCCTTTGTAAGTTAAAATAAATATAATTGAATGGGTATGATGAGTTGCCCAGTTGTAGCATAAGAATCAAGGGAAAATACCAAAAAAAAAAAAAAAAAAAACAGGCCTTAAAATCAATTGCTATTGATTGTTAAATGTAAAAGAAGAAAATAAAGTATAAAAACATATTGGCAAATAGCAACAACAATTATAACAACAGAAAGAAAATCATACAACAAAGTTACTTTGTAAATGTTTGTACTTTATATATAAAATTCTCTTTTTCTTGTGTTATTTTTGTTTTATTGTTGTATGAGGATAAATTAACGTATTTGTGTACAAATACATTTTAATTGAAAAAAAAGAGGAACTTTAACTCTTTATAGGTATGTATATAAAAGTGTTAGTGTATTGGCGATTGCATACAACCGACATCATGTTTATTGATGTTTTGCTTTTGTTGCTATTGTTGTTTGGGGTGTTAAAAAGGGTTAATTGATCTGACTTTGATTGTTTGAAGCTTGATTTTGTTTCTTTGGCTCTCTCCATCATCATTAAAGTGTAATAACGGTTAACGCACACATTTACTCACACTAACACACAAACATAACTGGCTGGCAGTGTAGCCAGATAAAGGAATTTATAAAATGTTTATTTAAATTTTTCCTTTACAGACAATTTTCCTTTTATAGGAAGTTTTCGATAAATTTTCTTTTCATAAAAAATTTTTGATAATTTTTCTTTTGATAGGTGGGATTCATAGAACACTCACTCTAGTTCAAGAATGCGATGTTGGCCTCCCTAGATATAGAGGGTGCTTTTAACAACCTGGAACCATATTCTATTATTTTTGCTTTAATGGAACTGGGACTCAGTGAGAACATTGTAGGTTGTGTACGAAATCTACTAAAACATAGGATCATCAGATCTACTTTGGAAACAGCTGGCATATTCAAGTATGCAAGTAGAGGTACTCTACATGGTGGAGTTCTATTGCCTCTGTTATGGAACTTGACTATAAACACATTACTCAGGAAACTGAATGATTTAAGACAGCCGCATATGCTGACAATGTTGTCGTTGCAGTATTGGGAATCGATCTTCATACGCTCTCACTAAGGCTTGAGAAAGCCCTAAAGGTGTTGAGTACATGGAGTATGAGGAATAGTCTAGGACTAAATCCGAGAAGACTGAATTTGTTTTTTTTTTTTTTCTGGGAAGTATAAAATTTCCCATTTTTCACTTCCGAAATAGAATTGTGTGGAAATGGCGATATCTAACAGAAACAAATATTTGGGTCTTATTTAGATAAGAAACTTGGAATCTTGGAATCAGAACATTCAGGCAAGGATCTCCAAGGCCTTAAGGGCTACCTATGTTTGTTGGAAAGCTATAGAGATGCAATGGGGTATGAGGCCAACCCAAGTGAATTGGCTATTTGTAACGGTCGTAAGACCAATCATGATATATGGGGCTTCTGTCTGGTGGAAAACATTAGATAGAATGTTAACTCGTCATGTCCTGGTTAAGGTTATGAGAACATCTGCTATTCTCATGACGGGAGTGTGATGCTAAATTGGCTAACAGTAAACTTGATGGTAGAACAAATTGCTCTCAAGACTGCGATTAGATTGAACGTAACTGGGGACATCATTTCATACTTTTCTGCTGATATACAGTGGTGGTCAAAACATTTGCAACTGAGATCACATACATATATGGTTTTGATAAATTTTTTTTTTTTAATTACTCATTTTCCAAAAAATGTAGTTTTTTTTCTTATTTATATACACTGTTCTTTTGATCATGTCAAATAAAAACTCATTCCGCTACTTTACAACGATAAAAAATAAAAGTTTGTAAAGAGAGTCGAAATTTAAGTGTTCAAAACATTTGCAACTCTCCTTTCTGTTATTCTTGAATATGTTATTAACACTAACAAATCATATGAAATAACGGTAATCACATTCTTTTTAATAATTTAATATTTTAGTTTTTGCATTTTATTGAAAATTCCATCTTAATGGTTTTGCTTATGCAGTTTAAGTTTGGAGTTAGAAAGGTTAACCTCGTTTTACCTATTTTCGATGCAAAATGGCTGGAAACAAATATAATTCGGTCGTTAAATCAAAAGTTTTAAGTGATTTTGAAAATAGACTTTCTCAAAAAGAAATTTCTAAAAAATATGGAAACATCCAAACACTACACAAAGATGGAAGACCTCCTGTAACAACTGCACGAGAAGGTCGTAAAATCAAGATTTTTTTATAAAATTCCCAAAAGCAGTTCCCAGAGAAGCAAAAACAGAAATCCCCGTAAATCCCCGTGTGGAGATGTTTCTCGGGACATGGGATAGGTTCAATTCACCGCATTACCGATACAATGACAGCCACAATCTATAGAGACCTCCTAAGCTCAGTTATGCTTCCGTATGCTGAATGGGAAATGCCGCTTTCGTGGACATTCCAGCACGATAATGATCCAAAACACACGGCTAGGGTTGTTAAAGCCTGGTTGGAGGAACATAGAATCCTTGTTATGTCGCGGACACCGCAATCTCCCGATCTCAACCCGATTGAGAACATGTGGATGATTGCAAAACGTAATATCGGAAATATAGTATTTCGAAATGGGGAAAAACATTTCGTCGAATTGGAAAAGCAGTGGAATGCAATTCCAAACGATTATATTGAAAAGCTTATTTCTTCAATGTCTAAAAGATGTTCGGAAGTAATAAAAAACAAGGGATATGCCACCAAATATTAAAGATTTTATATTTAGTTTTTTAATTTATTTAAGAATTGCAAATATTTTTAACACTTGAATTTCGACTTGTTTTGTTAAAACCATTTTTAATATTGTTTTTGTAGTTAATGAAGAATCATTTTTGTTTATTTTTATATAAAAAGAACTGCATTCAATAAAAAAATTAATAAAAGCGATGCTTAAGCTGTTTTTATAAAAAAAAAAATAAAGTTTAGGTAAAATGTTTTTTCAGTTGCAAATGTTTTGACCACCACTGTATTTTAAACAAAAGCATGTACGACTTGGGCGTTTAAGTGGGTGGATCACTACCATTTTTGGTTTCCAAGTTTATACCGACCCTCGAATTATCTGTTCAAAATTTCGTTGTTATACATGCTTTTGTTTAAGAGGTATCAGCAGAAAAGTACGAAATTAAGTTACAACGGACACCCTGTTTTTCTAGTATTTGGCTCATTACTGTTTATTAACCGATTTTTCCCATTTTCAATACCAAACAAACCTTATATAAGATAAACATTTGAAGCAAATTTCGTGCCCCTAGGTTGTTCCGTTCGAGCCCTATCCTGCTTCCAACAGACAGACAGACGGACGGATATAGCTAGATCGACTGAGAATCTAAATAATTATTTCGACATGTTACACACAGAATCACAAAATCAATATACTTCCCATCTTCTTGATGGTGGGTATATAGTTTCGGCCAAGCCGAATATAAAATTTTCGCTTGTATAACGTTAATTTTGGGACTGTTTTTCAGGGGGATACTGATATTAATTTTGACCCCGAATGTTTAAGGGTCTATACTGACGGTTTCATAAAGGAGAACCTGGTAGGAGGTGGATTAATTATAGAGGAAACAGGTACGAAAATATATTTAAAGCTCCTTAATGGTTGTAGTACTCTTCAGGCCGAGATATCGACCATTAAGAGTACAATGAACTGGCTGAGGTATAACAGAGTCTCTGGAAGGAATGTTGGTGTTATTATTGACTGCCAATGTGCTGTTTAATCCGTAATAGGTGTTTACGTCAACAATGGTTCATGAATGCTGGACATCCTTAAACGGGATGGCAAGATATTCGACTATCACACTCTTTTGGGTGAATGTACACAGGAATCTTCGAGGCAACGATATTGCGGATGAACTGACAAGAACAGGGACGATGTTAGATGACACTCACATTGATCATCTATGCGGAATCCCTCTATCATATCTAAATAGAGCCCAGGTAATATGTTCACAGGAGAACACGTGCTCAGTGGCTAGGACCTTATGGCCAAAATTTTATTGGAAAAGGAAAGCGTTCTTTCTGGAACTTAGTAGGGAGCTGCCCAGGAACATGATTGAGCTACTGACCGGGCACTGTAGGTTTGGTAATCATGCTAGGTGTCTAGAACTTAGTTATAACGATTATTGTAGAAGTTGTCATAATCTAAATGAGGAGGTGTCATAACACACCTTTTCTCTAGCTGTCCTGCTCCAGATTGCTCTAGATAGTCTATAATTTTGTATGAGGAAGTCGCAATGTTTCATTAATGAACTATACAGGGCATCGTTAGCCTGACCTCTCTTCTATTTTATTTTTATATCTTTCCCTTCACAACTTTTTCAATCTTACACTCTAACTCTGTCTTACTCTATTTCTTCAATTCTATGAACTCTTTCTTTTCAGGCAACACAAAGGGAATTATGGACCAAAGTGAGCTTTCTCTATGAAGGAGCAGTCTGTGGAACCTAACCTTCTTTTTATAGAAAACTTTCGATGATTTTTTTTAATAAAAATTTTCGATAAATTTTTTTTTTTTTTTTTTTTATAAAAAAAAAAAAAGAATGTCCGTAATTTCCATTTTATAGAATTTCATTTGCAGCTTTAATGTTGTTTTATCTGGCAACTTTGCTCCCTAACTTAAAAGCCTCTGAGAGTGTATTGGAAAATATATTTGTATTGTGTTTGAATGTGTTCTTTACGCACTTTTATTTATTTTATTTATTGTTGTTATTGCTGTTAATGGATTTTTGCTTTTTATTTTCTTTTGTTTTTATTTTTACCCCAGCTTCAATTTTTCTTTGATTAGTTTTACAAAGTACTTGCTTTACTTTTTTCTACTCTTTCATTTTTTTACTCTGTGTACTGATGAATTTGTGCTCTTTTCATCAATTCATTTGTAATTTTTATCGTTAAGGTTTCTATATTTTTTTTTATTATTTATTAATTTTTATTATTATTATGATTGTGGCTTGATTAAAGTTTTCGTCAAACATAACAAAGTATAATGAATATAAAATTGATTTATTATTTATACATAAATTACAATTAAATTTTTAATAAAAAAATCAATGAAACACAAATAATATGAAATGAAAACTAATGACGAGAATATTAAAAAATAATAAATTTTAAGTTACAAAATGAGACGACATTCTTTTCAATTTTGTCAATTGTATTCTAAAAATTACAATATTTTAAATATTAATGAAGATTTTATTATATATATTTTTTGTTATTAAAGTGATTGAGCTAATTTTAAATAACAAAACGTTTAGCAAACTCATTTACAATCTGGGTGAATTTCATTTAGTTTGGATTAAAAATTTTCAGGTGAATATGTTTTCTACAGACAGGCTGCCTCACATACTTTATGCCGCCTTAAATATTTTTTTCTTATTCTCTAACTAAATTAAATGTATTTTGTATTTTATAAAATTTAATTTGAAAAGAAACATTTATTTTCAAAATTTTTCTCTAAGTGTACAAAATGACAATTTATCGCTGATTTTATCTTGAAATCTTTACAAATACCTTGTTAAATAAAATAACACATGTTCAAATATTGTTTTTTTTTTCTTAAACTATTATTCAATAGCAATTTTATAAACTAAAGAATAAAATTTCCTAGTTGTCTAAGGTTTTTTATTCTTGTTTCTTTATTTCGTTTAAATAATAAATTGACAAGTTATGACAGCAATGACAAGCAGACATTAAAGTTTTTAAATAAAAATGCAATTTGCTAAATAAATGTTCATATTATTGGCAGCAAATACAGCAACAAATACTAGTACTATTTAGTAATAGTATAAAGAAAAATTTACAACAAAATCCTTAATAAAGCTAGAAAGAAATATAAGTAAATTTTCTTTAACAAATATTGAGATTAAATTCGTTGTGCTTCACTATCCGCTAGTATGGGAGAACAAAACGTTTAAATTAAAGAAAAATATTTTTTCCATTTAATTATATAAATCTTATATTTTGCAAATCTGTACATAAATACCTTTCCAATAGCATATTTTTTGTTAAAATCGGTTATTTGCTGGGAGTACAAAATCAGTTACAAACAAACGACTTACCTACTCAAAATTAAAATTACCTTATAAGAAGGGGGAGAGTAGGTGAAAGGGATAATATAAGTAATAAACCTTTGTTGTAAATTGTTGCAAATTACTTTAGTTATCGTGTTCAGCGTTCAATTATTGGCATCTAAAAGATGTCAATAATATTGATAGACATGCAAAAATTGGTATTTTAATTTTGTGGCAAAAGAATAAAACGAAAATAAAAAACCTTTATTTTAGTATTTTTTAGCTAGTTAGTAGCTGGTTCTAAAAATGAATGACAAAGAGAAAATTTTATTTTTTTAAATAGTTAAGTGATTTTGCAATATTGGCATTCAATTTAAAGTTATTAGAGGTTGAGTTCAATAAACTAAAAATAACATGTCGAAGAAATCATTTAGGAATCCATTTTCTGGGTCCTGGTTAGACTCTGAGTCGATTTAGCCATGTTTGTCCGTCTGTCCGTCTGTCTGCTCAAATATTTATCTTATATAAGGTTTGTTTGGTATTGAAAATGGGCATAATCGGTTAATAAAATAAAATTGTTGGAATTTCTTACTGAAAATGATAGACTTTATTTATTTATTTATTTATTTATTTTTTAATTATTTATTCATTTATTTATTTATATATTGTAATTTGTTTTAATTTATTAATTTTAAATAAATTTCTTATTTATAAAAAATTTTGTATATTTTAATATTTTCATTCCCCTTTGTTAATACCCCCAATATCTTTCTAGTGTTAATTACATTTAATATATTTAAATACCTTATTGCATTTAATGTAATTTTTCCCAGTTTTTCTCTTATTTGTCAATACTTTATTATAGTTTATCTTTCACTCAAATAAAAAATATACAAAACCACATTAATAACACACAAAAACTAAGGAATTGAAACTGTAACTAAAAACTAAAATTTATAGTTATTTGCGATAATTTTGACACATACATACGATACGATGAGATGCGCGATATGAGCGCTTAATATTGCCACAATAAATTCTATACCCTACAATAATACTAAACTAAAGAACAATATAAATAAAATTTGACATTTGCTTGACAGACAGCTTGCCTAAAACTGTCAACATAAAAACCAAACAAATACAATCGAGTAACATATCTCGCTCAGGTAAATAGTTTATGACATTTCATTTATAGAAAAAATAATAGAATGAAATGAAAATAATAAATGAAATGAAATCTTATCTTGAAATAATTTAGTTAAATAAAAAAAAGAAGAAATATTTGTATTTCAAATAAATAAAAATAAGTGAAGAAATATTGAAATAGGGAAAATATTAAATATTGTATAGGTTGAGATTTATGACATTTAGAAAAAGAGATTAGGATTAGGAAATATTATTAAATTATGATGGATTATTGACAAGCATTGTGTATTGAAAATAAATAAAATAAAAAGATTTGAAAATTGAAAGAAGAAAAAAAAAAAAAATAAGAAATATAGAAAAATATGTTAACACCTCAAATTGTGTTCCAAAATTTTCTTTTGGAATTAATACAAATTTTTTCTAATATACATCATATTTTCTTAAATACAGATGTTAAATATGTTTTAGTTTTGTGTGTCAAAATGAGCTGACATTTCCTTTTAAATTTTCCTAATTTCACTTTCTTTTGTTTCCTTTTTTTATTGTTTAAGCGCCTTGCGTTTGTGTGTGACCTTGCAAAATCTTTGCCTTTAAGACCACCAAAGTCATTTTCCCAAACCTAGTTTTAAACAGATTTAAAACATTGTTCTCATTTCATTGCCTTTCTTTGCATTTAATAACCATGTAATTGTTTAAAGGTTATTTTGCGCAAACATTTGTCTAAAAAAATAAAAATGTTTTGAAAACCAAGGTCTTTTTTCTAAACCTAATTTTCTTTAGTCTAGTAATTTAAAATAATTAAATTTAATTGTAAATATGCCCGAAAGAAAAAATTTATTTAATTGAAGGTCTTTATGAAAATATCAGCATGGGTTTAAAATACATATGTGTGTATGTAGTCCACAGTAAATTAATGATGGAGTAAGTAAGTAAGTAAGTAAGTAAGTAAGTAAGTAAGTAAGTAAGTAAGTAAGTAAGTAAGTAAGTAAGTAAGTAAGTAAGTAAGTAAGTAAGTAAGTAAGTAAGTAAGTAAGTAAGTAAGTAAGTAAGTAAGTAAGTAAGTAAGTAAGTAAGTAAGTAAGTAAGTAAGTAAGTAAGTAAGTAAGTAAGTAAGTAAGTAAGTAAGTAAGTAAGTAAGTAAGTAAGTAAGTAAGTAAGTAAGTAAGTAAGTAAGTAAGTAAGTAAGTAAGTAAGTAAGTAAGTAAGTAAGTAAGTAAGTAAGTAAGTAAGTAAGTAAGTAAGTAAGTAAGTAAGTAAGTAAGTAAGTAAGTAAGTAAGTAAGTAAGTAAGTAAGTAAGTAAGTAAGTAAGTAAGTAAGTAAGTAAGTAAGTAAGTAAGTAAGTAAGTAAGTAAGTAAGTAAGTAAGTAAGTAAGTAAGTAAGTAAGTAAGTAAGTAAGTAAGTAAGTAAGTAAGTAAGTAAGTAAGTAAGTAAGTAAGTAAGTAAGTAAGTAAGTAAGTAAGTAAGTAAGTAAGTAAGTAAGTAAGTAAGTAAGTAAGTAAGTAAGTAAGTAAGTAAGTAAGTAAGTAAGTAAGTAAGTAAGTAAGTAAGTAAGTAAGTAAGTAAGTAAGTAAGTAAGTAAGTAAGTAAGTAA